>PVKZ01003676.1:0-119343 GCA_004027375.1 Macroglossus sobrinus | reverse complement strand
CTCAGAGGCAAGCCATGTTCTCCACTACCCCAACTTTGCAGATAAACTTGCCAAAGCTCAGAGAGGAAAACATGACTTGCTTTTATGACATGTACATTTTGGTTGACCCAGTAGAGCAATTTTCTTCATATTGACTAGGTGACCTAGCTGTGGTACCTACTCAATTGTGTCACTCAGAAAGTATCCTAAAACCTGAACAGTCAAATCTTCTTTGCTGCCTTGGTTTGATAGGTGTGGTATTTATGACATGTCAATGCTCCAATGTGGTATTAATCCAAGATTGCCATGGACCTACAGCCATTCACCTGTTCATCACAAATCTTGTGAATATCTACTATGTTTTATAACATAATGACAAAATGACTCATTTGTATCATAGTGATGCTTTCTCAACGTTTTTCTGCCTTTAAGGTATCCATGTAAAAATTGCTGTGCTTAGCAGTTTCTTCCAGAACTTTGAATTTGGTGGGGTTTCCCAATTTTGCAGCTTTCAAAGAGTGTCTTCCTCATTAACCGACACTAGAGGGCACTCAATTGCCAGTAACAAATTTGGGCACTTGGACTTTTTGTACTTGTTCAAGACTGGTTCTATTCTTTTTCAGTAAAAAGCAGTTGCACAACTCCATCTTCCTCCTCATGGGGTATCAAAAGAGGAGACACTCTAACGTGGACTAGATGTTGGTTTTCATTAAGGCTTTCTCCCCTGAAATTCAGGCTTTTGAAATATCCTTGTTGACAGTAACTTGCTAATAACAGTGCATCCTGGATATCACACTTAATCACATCCTATTGTCACCCACCAGATCCACATATAATTCCCTTATATCCCAAAAAGAAATTTTTGAAGAGTGACTTCTTTATAAACTCAAAGAATTCACCAATAGGCCAATTTGGCTCTCATTTTGTTGTTTTGTCTAATGCCCTTTCCCCTTGAATTCGGGAAAGTCTTGCCTCCTGTTTTGGCTCAGGATTATCTGGCTTCAAGCTCATTTAGTGGACCATATTCTATTAACCTCTGACTCCCTCTAACTCTGCCATTCCTCATCTCCTGTTCTTTTCCTTCTTTGTACCTTTTAAGCACTAACCAGTGCTCAATCTTTCATCCTTGACCTAAGGAGACAAGAGAACTACTTCTCAAGTGTCTACTAGGTGTCACACTATCACATGTATTCCTCACAACAACCTTTAGGAGGTTATCAGTATCCCCATTTATCAGATGAATAAACTGACATTCATGATTAAGTCACCTGCCAGAGGTTATGTATCTCATAAGTACTTGAGCCAAGATTTAGTTTTAAGGCTTTTTGATTTTGCTTTCTTCTGTACTGTCCTCCTTAACTGAGACTTTCAGACTCTTTAGTATTGTCATCAGTGTTTTCACTTGTATCATTCCTTGTCATGTTCCTTGGTTTTACCTTATGAAAGTTTAACCAAGTCTCACAATTTATGATAAAAACTAGCTGAAGACATTATAAAAATGAAAATGGACCTCAATTCTGATGAAATCGCCTCTCCTATCCCCATTATACCTTAGAATTAAAAAGAAATCAAACTGTGATAGGAGCAGCTTTGTTCATTATGTAAAAGAGTTTCTTGCTTCAGCCCTTGCATTATGAGATGTCACCTTCAAAGTCACCCCAGAGTGGCTAATACACAAGATTAGAATAGTTAGAGTTGACTTTGTGGAAAGACATCCTAGAAACCCAAAGACCTTCGGAATCTCTGTTAATGAGCTCCTTTGTTTGGTCATAGTTATAATTTTAATATTTCAAGTTTTTGGGGGGCAAGGAATTTCTCTCTGTGTTACTTGGTATGAAGCAGAGGCTAATATGAATATAGAATCACCAAGTTGAAAACTGAAATTCCTCCAATAGACATTTGCTGTATGTCTAATGCAGTTCTAAAGGAGAAAATAGCCATAGAAATTTGAGTTAGTGGCCTTCCGGCATTTATTATGAGTAGAGATTTTAAAAAAACCTTATTGAGATATGATTTACATGCCATACAATTTATCCATTTAAAGTGTACAATTGAATAGGTCTTAGTATTGTCACAGATATGTGCAACCAGCACCACCGTCAATTCTGAACATTCTCTAGAAGAAATCCTGTATCCTTCAGCTATCAGCTGCCCTTTCCCCTATACCTCCTCTTTCTGTCCTCAGTAACCACTGATCTACTTTCTGTCTTGATGGATTTCCCTATTCTGGATCTTAATAAGAATGGAATCATAATGTCTTTTGTAACCAACTTCTTTCACTTAGTATGTTTTCAAGCTTCATCCATGTTGTGACATATATCAGTATTTTATTCTTTTTTACATCTAAGTAATATTCCATTGTTTATTCATTCATCTGTGTGATGGATGTTGAGTGTTTCTATCTTAGCTAGTATGAATAATGCTGTTAGAAACATTCATGTTCAAGTTTCTGGGTGGACATGTTTTCACTTCTCTTAGGTATATGCCTAGGAGTGGCCTTGCTGGGTTGTGTGGTAACCTATGTCTAACTGTTTGTAGAACTGCCACATTGCTTTCCAAAGCGGCTGGACCATTTTACAATCCCACTAGCAATGTATGAGGGATCTGATTTATCCTCATCTTCATCAACACTTGTTGTCATTTGACTTTTTGATCATAGCCATCTAGTGGGTGTAAAGCTGAGATTTATTTTTAAGACCGTGAGATTTATATCACGATAGTTATTTGTGCTTTCATTTATTCTTTCAACTACTAATTATTAACCATCTGCTAGGCCTTGGGCCAAGCTCCAGAAATTTAGAGGTGCCACACCTGCCCTCCATATCTGTGGAGAAACAGAGAAAATGAGATGTGCCAAAATACATGCATTTTAATACAGCTTCGGATAGAACTCTGCAAAAGCCAAAAGTGGCAAGTGTCTTATTTGAGATCCATTTAATCCACATAAGTTTAAATTCAAGCTACTAAATGGGTAAGATTAAAATATTTAATAACAGCTTTATAAAAAGTCTCTCTAGAAACAAGACAGCATTCAGAGTTGTTGTTCATGAGCCCACTTGTCTCTAAAAAATATCCCTGGTTTCAGAATTTTCATTGAGTTCCAACTATTACAGTATGGCAACTATACAAATCGGTGTCAGTTGTGTAGGGATAAAATAAGTTGATTAGTGAAAATAGAGAACATCTGGTGACTTTGGAAATCCAGGTACCAAAATAAACCTCGTTTCTTGCCTACAACTTAATAATCCCATGTCATTGGATTTTTGCTTTTCTTTTTTACAGAACCAATTTCTTACATTTTGTTTCTTCTCCCAGAAGTCCACCTCACTCATTTCCCCTGCTTGATTCCTCTATCATTACTTTCTTTGGGATTCTGGACACTCTGGGCTGTGCCTCTGTCCCAGTACACCCAATGGTGCTTTAGAGAAATTTATCCTTAGGCTACTGCCTCTGTTGGCATAGATGCATTTAAAATGCACTGGAACCTCTGCGGGCTTTTTCCTCACCTTCCTTTTTTCTTCTTGAGTAGAATAAACATGGAATTGAGGTCTTTTAGCAGCTATGCAGGCCAGAGTTCATCTCAGGCTCTGTCCTCCTCTATGCCAGAGTGTGGGACATTTTATGTACTGTGGCTTCTGCCCATCTCTCCTGCTTGTGGACACCTATTTTTATATGGTGGTGTAAGTAGCTGTAGAACACCCAGACTCAATTTGTCCTCCTGTGCTTTGGCTTCTCTTGGAGGAGTCCTGCTGAATAGCAGAGTAGAAGCTTGAGGTCACGTAAATGATGTGAGTGAGAGAAATGGGTGCCCTGTAGTGTCACCATAGCTAGAGCAATAACCTGCAGAAAGCCCTCTTTGAGGACCCTCAGGGTAGCTACTTTTGCACATAAAAATAAGTTTCTTTACCCAGGATATGGCTGAGGGGGTGAATTTATTTCTGTGCCCATGGATACAGTCTTAAGGAAAATTGGTTTTTGTATGTCTTGGTCCAATCATGGTTCTAGTCACTCCCCATGGTGGTGATGGTGGAAAGTTTTTTTTTTTTTTTACGCTGTACTCCATTCTGTCCCTCTCTGCAGGAGGACCTTGTTCGTTGCTTTGATTTAGGATATAGAAGCTATCAGAATTTCAGATATGGTGTCCATGTGGATGTGCCAAGGGAGGATGTGGAAAGTTTAGACTCAGCAGGTAAAGGAGGGTATGAAAAAGTAGTTAGCTATCTTAAAAAAAAAAAAAAAAGAGATGTTAAGAATTCGATAAGTTGTAGCTCTATCAGGAAAAAGATCCGAGGCCCACTTATGATTGTCTGGCATTAGTGAGGGAGAAAAGGGGCTGGGGCCAGACCTCAGAGTAGACTGTGATTACTCCGTGTGATTTGAGTGGAGAAAGCTCCTATATAAAAATACCCCATCTGCTGCCTCTCCTGGTGCCTGAGATTCTAATCAAGCCACTGCTTCTGCATGCCTCCGTGTGTGTGTGTGTGCGTGTGTGTGTGTGTGTGTGCACACACATGCGCTTACGCTGTGAATCTCATGCAGTCTTGATCCCTTTCTTGTGAAGGTTTTGGGGTGTCCTAGAATCCCTTCTTAAGATGCAACGACCCAGGAGGGAGACTCCTTTAAGCCGATTCGGGGCATGCCCTGAGCAAAAGAGTGGGGATTAGCAGGAAGGGATTTGGAAAAGGCCCTTGATGGAAGATGGAGTTCATGGAGAAAGGAAAAGCCAGAGGAGGGGGTACTTAAGAGAATTCCAGTCTAGGTCATGTTTCCCCAGGGTAAGGGATTTAGATCAATGATGGGGAAATATTGGGGGCTGGGAGGGTCAACGTCTTCCAGTAAGGCAAACCCCTTTCTCGCGATAGAACGTCCCAGGGCTTCATTGGCTTCCAGCTTTTAGATCTTGGCTTTGACTTCATGTTTCTCTAGTCAAGTGGAACCGACTGATGTCATTTTCAGCAGACAGAAACCTGGCATCATCCTGGGCCCCTCCTGTCTCCCTTAAGCCCACAGCAAGCCGGCCACCAAGTCTGGCAGGTTCTACTTCCTTAAAAACCACTAATTCTACCCCTTATCCCCACCCCAATGCTGCAGCCTCCTAGTATGTTCCCAGGCCTCCAGTTCAGCCTCCCTTCAATCCACAGTCACATCGCTGCTGAAATGAGCATTCTAAAACATCAACCTTTTCATTTTCACCTCTAGCTTAAAATCTTTCTGCACCAGCACCTGCTCCTTGCCTCCCAGCTTTTCCCGTCCTACTTGTCCCCTTGCAATTACCTTCCTACCAGAGCGATCCCCTGAAATCACGATGCCCTCTCTCACATCCCCAAGGCTTTTATATGTACTGCCACCTCTGTGGGGACATTTTTCCTCCTACAGGTCATTCGAGACTCAGCTTAGGCTCATCTCTTCTAAGAAGACAACCCTGACATTCCTGTCTGGTTGGTATGGCTCATGCAATCCCATGGTGCCCTGTGTTCCTTGGCCTCATGGCTCTGTGTTGTCACTGTCTACCTTCCTCCTCCCCCACCTTTCAAAAATTAGTCCTTTAAAGATGAACACTGTCTTAGTTCTCTCTGTACCCCAAGGCCCAGGAGATAGGAGGCATGGTGGCATAGAGCAGTAGTCCCCAACCTTTCTGGCACCAGGGACTGGTGTTTCTATGAGAATCGAAAGCCCAATGATCTGAGGTGGAGCTGAGGAGGTGATGTTAGCGTTGGGAGGGGTTGCATATACAAATGAAGCTTCGCTTGCTTGCCCTCTGCTCATCTCCTGCTGTGTGGCCCAGTTCCTAATAGGCCATGGACTGCTATGGACCAGGAGTTGGGTACCCCTGGCATAGAGTACAGAATCTACAAATATTGACTGTATGAATTAGCTGTTCTTAGGTTATGTTTTGGATCAGGAAGGACTTTCACTCCTCTGTCTGATTTCCAAAATCTATTAACCAAGGCCCAAACAAAACCTGTACTCTTCCAAGAATACTTGCCCTCCTCCGACACTAGGGGTACTTGTTCCCTCCACTGAGGTTCTTCAATATGTATCACTTCTCCCCTGTTTTATACCACTCTATAAAAATCTCAATACCATAAAACCTTGAAAACCCTAAAGAGTGAACGTACTCAGTAAGTAGTCAAGGATTTGTTCATTGGGATTACGGGCACCATGCTAGAAAAAGGAGAGACTGACTGGGCAGGTCATATCAACTAATTACTCTGCTTGCTTGTAGGTTTGGGCCTACTATATTTATTCTCTCTCCAGATGGACGGGAATTGCTTTCTGAGGATTGTTTTATGTCTGGTTTATTTTTATTTCACCACCTGTGCCTAGCACAATGCCTCCCTCATGGAAAGCCTCCAACGAATGAGTGAATGAATGAACTGAGTTAGTGGGAGGCAGCACATATTGCTCTCTACTTGATTCTACCCTGATATCAGAGATTTCAGAGGTCTGGCTTTAGGAGCATCTCACATACCCCAGAGTTTGATTTCCCCCATCTACGCTTTGAGATTTTGTGAAGGAAGTAAGAACCCCTCCACCCACATCCTCAAGGAGAGCTTGAAGTTTTGATGCTCCTTCTTTAGCTCACTACCTATACCATACCAGCTCTGGTTCTGGATCTCAGGGAACCAGCATGGCCAACCAGGTGCCAAGGCCATGGCTGGTTGTTCTGTGGATGAATGGAGGGATTGAGGAGGAGCTTATTTTTAAATACCCATAGGGCTTAAAACTCCTTCAGTTTCCAGAGCCCACTAAGAACTGCATTTATTTTGGATGGCTTTTGTGGCACATTTTCTCTTTCAAATGCACTCTGGCTGTTTGTGAGGCCTGTATCTCCTTCCCTTCTCTCTCTTATTCGACATGCCTTAAAAAAGTCATCTGGAAAGGTTGACACTTGCTACAGAGATGTCACCCTTCTCTGCTTCCGGATGGGATCCCATCACAGCTTTGACTCGTGGTCTGCTCTATCAACCTTCAGACTTTTTAAAAGTAAACGGTTGTGGGTGCCCCTTGTGGTTCAAGCGTTGGGTCATTGGTTGCACCCCAAATATTCTTTTGGATGAGTGGCATTGAACACTTATTTGATCTGGACCAGAAAGTTTAGCTAACTGCTGTCAAGACTGAAGGCTGCGTAAGATGGATTAACATGATTGAGAAATGCCTTACCCTTTCTTTCCTTGCCCTTCTTTCCCTGGTCACACACACTGTCTAGAGAAATTCTGTTCAATAGAAATACAACATGAGCCACAATTTTTAATTTCCTAGTAGCCATTTTAAGAAAAGGTTAAAAGAAACAGGTGAATTTAGTTTTTACAACATTTTATGTTTAACTCAATAAGTAAAAATACTGTCATTTCAACATGGAATTAATAGGAAAATTATTAAAATATTGTACTTTTTTTGGTACTAAGTCTAAGAAATCTGGTATATATTTTATAGTTGTAGCACATCTTGATTCTGAGTAGCCACATTTCCAGTGCTTAATAGCGAAATGTAACTCATGGCTCCATGCTGGACAGCACAACTTTAGAATATCCAGGTGGGATGAGGAAATGGTTATTTTGGGCTTGCTCTGCCTTCTAAAGTAAATTTCCTGTTCAATCAAGATAAAAGAAATGGGGAGAAATGAAGTGTATTCAAATATATGAATATCTATAGAGCTTTAGGGATGGTATTTTAAAAATGTCTTGGTATCATAATCAGCAAGAGAACATTTTTGGAGTAGAAGTAGTTACATGACTCCTGGCTAAAACAAATAATTATTATTTTGTTCTCATCATAGTTGTTCTTTGCTAATTTTCCTTGGATTAATGAGTTTTAAAAAATGAAACTTGATAGACAATTTCACTTTCTGATATGTCATTTTATTTAGACTTCCCACATTTTTTGTGCCAACAGGAAAAAATTAAATGTCTATATAAAAAATAATCAACATGTATCAAGAGCTTGTTATGTGCTAGACATGTGACACATGCTACCTCATTCAGTCCTGAAAAGAACCATATGAAATAGGTTCTATGATTACTGCCATATTTCAGATGAGGAAACAGATATCAGACATTCAAGTTGCTAAGTAAACTTGCCTAAAATTACCCAGCTGGCGAATGGTGAACTCAAGCAGGTGGATTTCAGAGCCTACACTCCTAACCATAAATAGCATTTTCTTGCAAAATTAATGTAAAATTTAATATTCCCCAAACTGATCAAGGTTCCTGTCTCCTTTTAACATGTACTCTAAGCCTCCTTGCTTTTGAGCATTCTGGCAAAAAAACAAAAACGAAAACGAAAAACCATGTGCATGTTTGTGGGATGAGATCAATACATTTTAAGGCTTATCTGCAAAGTTTGGTCTCATTGCAGTGGGTCAGACCATCTGTAAATTGACAGATAGAAGCTGCTTTACTTAGAAAAAAATCTTAATCTATGATATAAAAAAAAAGCCAAAGTTAAAATAATAACCCTTATATGTCTTAGTATTGATAAAAATTGAATTCATAATTATGTTTATTTAAAAGTCATACCTGTATTGATAGAGGTAAAATGACATTTTATTAGATTATAAAAAGCAAGGCTATCCTACTTAAAAAAACCCCCAAACCCTGTCTTTAATTCATTATTTTTTCGGTTCAGTCATTATAAAATGTAACTTAAATGTTTAAGTTCTAGATTAAAATTTTTTAAAGTGAAGAAAGACCTGGTCTGCCATATTCCAGTGTGCCATATGGTTCTAAATTATGCTAGTTTCTACATCTAGGCCTTAACACAATAAATGATTAGACAGGCTTAGAGTATATGTTTTTTCTTTAATATGTAATATAAATTTATATCCCCTCTCCAATTAAATTGTAAGCCTTGTTCAGAGCAGGCTCCACATTATCTGCTTACTTTATCAAATTGCATGTATTAAAATATGCTGTTGTCTTTCAATCTGAATTGCTGTAATTTTGATATTGCAAAGAGGCTGGTGGGAGTTCTGACTGATACTTCAAACTCATACTTCTTGTGTCAGAATACTGTGCTTGCTTTTTAATGTTGTCAAGGCCCATCCCAAATAAGGTACTAACTTTTGAACCAATCCCTTGACAGAGATTTTTCAAACTTTAGTTTTAGAAAAGAGAATAACTTTTCAAATTTCAGATGCTGTACACAGAAGTTACAAAGCAATCTATACAAGCTGATTCTGCTATAAACTAGAGAGAAAGGGTTAAACATTTTGAGTGTTACAAACATACGGATTCAGCCCTGTAATGTTTATCTGTGATTCTTATAGTGTATGGAGTTAAACTCTGAAAGTTCTAGAACTTTTTAAATTTTGAATTTTATTTATTGCCTGGAGAGGAGCTCTGAGAAAGGAAGTGAGAGGGCACAGCTTTGAAGAACTGGCAACTTGGCCTCTCTTCTCCCCCTTTCCACCCCTCCCCCACTATCTTAGCTATTTGACCTGATTAAACAACTTTGGGATGGTAGCCAGATTTCTGTATGCTAACGAGGCCTCTATTCAGGATTTAGTGTGATTTCACCACCCGGAGCTTCCCTACTGCCCAGTGGAAGCCTAGCTTCACAGCAACTTCCCAATTTTGTCAGGGATTCGCCAGTGAGTTTACACAGACTTGAAGCAGAGACTCTGAACCCCTCAGGTCACATCATATTATTCATTAGCAATTTTTTTTTCACCTATTTAAGTAATGAAGGTTGACGGCAGAATTGCCTATGCCACACACCGAAAGAAGCTCGGACAACGCCCAATTTAGGTTCTTCAACTTCTGTCTAGTTACTTGCATTCCTAGTAGCAAAATACGTTTCCAAAAGTTTCCTTAAACCTCCTCTAACCCTAAGCCAGGTAAGAGCGCCAGGTCCCATTCGACTCTTGGGTTGCCGGGAATCTAACTGCTGCAGAAGTTTTTGGAGTGTGTGTGAGAAATAGAACAGGTAGGTGGTAGTGGGGAACCGCGCGTAGTGATCACCGCGCATTACGTAACGAAAACCTTGGCGGCAGGAGGGACCCGGCCTGACATTGAGACATTCCAGGGGGTGGGGAACTGCTGTCCTGGAGTCGCCAGGAACGGCAACCGCAGTTCCAAGAAACCGAGAGAGGAAGGTGGCGGAGATAAAGAAAACACTTCGGGAATGAGAATATTAAGAAGCGGCAGGACTAAACATTAGCAAACTGCTGGGCACGTGTAGCAGTTGTTAGACGAAAAGGCAGCCTTCCAACTTTTGCACGGGAACAACGGGATTTGCCCTTTGGGGAATTAAAAACGTAATAGCAAATCAAAAGCTAATGAATGGAGTTCAATGATTTGTTAAAAATACTTCAATATTTTTGTCTAGGAGAGCAAACTCTCTGCAGTTATTTAGAAAGTAGGGACTCAAACCAAATTAGAATACTTTCCTGTGCGACTCCACTTTCCCTAATCGAAAAAGGAGCTGCTCTCACGGTACTGCCCCTTTAAGACCTGCTCGCTCTCGGGTTCTACAAAAGGGAGTGACCTCTGGGCTTTGACAGCTCTCCTAATAACTACCACCGTGCAGGCCCCGCCCACCTGGCGACCAGTCGCGCCGATTGGCCGGCGGGCCGGTATCCCGTGCTCTGATTGGCTCGCCGCTTCCCCTGAGCGAACCTTTAGAACTCTGAGACAGACAATATTCTGTTACATTGTAGCAAAATGGCGACTGTCATTCACAACCCCCTGAAAGCGTAAGTAAGACTAAAAAATGTACATATTCCGCGTGGTTTCAATATGAAAAAAAAGGCGCCTTCTGCGTGCGGAGCGCTGCCAATGCACTGAGCTTGCAGGCGCCTGCAGCCGCGGCGGGGCTTCTCTCTTTTCTTTTAGCTCTTACTTCTTCATCTTTTTTCCCCCTCAACGCGCAGAAATGTCAGGAGATGCAATTAACAAGAAGAAAATTGTTACATTTGCGTTCTGCTTAATTGGAGGACGGAGAGAGAGAGAGAGGATATCGGCAGGGGAGCCTGGCGCTGGAGCGCTCTGCAGCGAGGGGGTCGTGGGCAGCTCGGGGACAGCACGGTCCCCCGAGTGCCCGGCCTCGCGGGGCGGCAAGCGCGGTGCTGGGGGCGGCCGAACCGGGGAAGAGCGCAAGGCAGGGGCGGGCTGGGTGCACTTGGCTGAGCCCCGCACCTTCCGAGCCCGCGGCCCCCGCCGGGCGGCTCAGTCCGCCAGGGCGAGCGGACCGCCGCAACCCCGGAGTTTGCAGGGCGCTCTCCGCCTTCCGATGGCTGCGGGGAGTTTGTGCAAACCTTCCGGAGTTGGGAGGATCGCAGGGGGAGCAGTGGGTCCCCGGAGCCCTGGGGCCCAGGTGGTTGCCCGGGGCTTTCCTGCCGGGGCAGCCCCCGGAGCGTGACGGCGCTCCGGGCGGTCGCCGGTGTGTCTGCGTGTGCGTTTGTGGGCGAACTGGCTGTAGTAAATTAACGACTCGGGTTAACTTGGGGTTGATTTGGAGGCAGGGAAGCTGCAGGTCTCATCAATGGTGTTCTTGCCTCCTCTGGGTGAAAATCCGAGGCGGACGGAGAGGCAGCTTGCCCGCTCCCCGCCTGAGCGGGCAGCGTCTGCTCCTGGCCAGAGCGAGGGGCAGGTGCCTCTGGCCGCCGCCGGGAGACTTTGAGCGGACGCCCAGATCCGGGACGGAGTGGGGCGGGCTGCGCGAGGACACGCGGGGGCCAGTCCCTGGGTCCGACAGCCAATTCCTGCCTGCCTGCCTTCCTCCTCCTTTTCATCCTGGCTTCCTTCCTTCCTTCCAGTCGGTGGAACTGTTAAGCCGCCAAGTCCGCTCGCGAACGCGAAGCCGGGGGTGGCTTCGGAAAACTAACGTCGTTTTAAAAGGGGTACTATTGGCAGTAATGTTGGCGGTGGGGAGCTCCCTCCAGATCACAGCGCGATGTGGGTGGGGGTCCGCGCGCGGGGAATCGGGTCTTCAGAGCTGGGCTGGAAGCCGCGGGCTAGTGGTGGGGGAGGTGCGAGTGGGGGCGTTTCGTGCTGAATTCTCGCGGGTGCGTGGCGGATACCCACCCAGATTCTTTCAACTCTGCGCATCGGCGTCAGCACCCCCAGCTCCTCCTGGAGTTGAAATCCAGGTTCGCGCCTGGGGGCGCAGGAGGATTCCTAAAGCGAAGGAACGCACGGGAGTATGGAACGCGTTTGTGTTAGCTTATCTCCCATCAGTAATAGGGTAAGAATGTCACAGGTCTGGAAGTTTTAAATATATACGTACATATATTAAAGCTGCCGTTAAGAGGACATTTGAAGCTAAGGCTGATCAGAGAGCAGCTCCCAGCTCAGTTCTCGCTCTGCGTCTCGGATACACTGCACTTGAACGCCAAAGCCTTTCACCCAAGAAAGAAAACGTTTTATGGTAGAATAAATGGGCGTAACTTCGCCACATCCTCGCTCCCGGCCGCTCGCGCTGCCACACAGCTGATGCTGTGAGTTTCTTCTGAACCCGTAGCTGATTTGCAGTTTCCCCATTTCCATCCGAAATCACACAATCGGGCTGATGCCACCTGGTAAACTCAAGTTAAAGCAATCTCACATGTGCGCCAGGTTTGTTTCCTACTGGGAAAGCGCTACCCTGGTTACCCTGGAGCCCGCTTACGCGCCGGCAGGCGTAATATCTCGACGCTCCAGGGTTCGCCTGCTCACTCCAGGTTTTTTGTTTTTGTTTTCTGGACCGCAGGAGTGTGCGTGTTTGGGGAGGGTGTCTGTGGTAGGGTAGGGTTAGTGGTGGGGGAAGGGACAGAGCGGCGGTCTAGTTAATGGAATTAGTTCTGGATTTTTACACTTGTACTTTGTATAATTAGAAACAGTTGCAATGTGATGTATTTGTAGTTCTGTGTCGCCGTACACTCGCATATTAGCATACACACAACACTCCTGCCGGCTTTTTCTAGGTGGAAGTTGAGCGGTCCTTTGTAGTTAGCTGCTCCTTTTTGCACCCCAACCCCTTTCCCTGCTGGTAAGGGGGTGTAAACAATACCCGGGACCAGCGGAGCCTCCTGCACCCTGGACAGTTTTTAAACTCCTAAGGTACGAGCACACACGTTGTTATTGGGAGACCTACACCATCTGCCTTTATTTTTTAAAACAACTTGTTTAATAAAACATCTTATTTTTTCATTTGTTTTTAAAAGTTGCCGATCAGGAAACAATACACACGTGAATAAATTATGCATGGGATAAATTAGAACAAAGCGCAGAGACGCTTCAAGCCAAAGGGATGGATGGTGGTGCTAGGAGGAGGGGAGCCCGGAGAATGGTTTGGAGAGCTATGTTTTTATCCTCATGTGTCCCTCCTGACAATGAAACTGAGCTGAACGACATTAGCATTTTCTCTGTGTGCTTTCTGGTTCTGAGTCTTTCTCATCTCTTAAAAAAGAAAAAAGGCAACACCATCGACGCCCCCTATAGAAACTGGTCACACAAAGGTTTTCTCTAGGATTGGGGGACAATATAGTGGTAGGTAATGTTCTGGGAAGAAACAAGCTCAGGTTTCATGCAACACCTCTGTAGAACTCTGCCTACCCTGAGTATGGGCCATTTTTCTTTATACTAGCTTTTTCCACATGGGATATTCAATAATTCAATAGCTCAGGTAACTGGATGGCACAATTTGAATCTCATTGCTTCAGGGTCTTCCTCAGGGCCCCAGGCTCCTGGAGCCACATCTCCTCTCAGCAGTTTGGCTTTCTTCCTGCCTGCCTTTGATCTCCCCTCAACTCCCTTTCTTATTCCTCCTCCTTGTACCCTTCATCCCCTTCTCTCTGAAGCTGACAGCCTGGCTTTCTCTCTGTTGTTGCCTTTAACATCTTATTACTGCCCAACAGGGTGTTAGAGGCAGAAACAGGAGCTGCCTGGACTGATCAGATCACAAAGGGAACTCGGTAGGTGGCCCCACAACCAAGCAGTCACATCTGGACAAATACAATTTAAAAGCATTGGTGGACATGTGTGATATGTAAATGGTATGACACATTATTTAATTTAGCAACTATATTGTCTGAGCCTAGATGTATGAGTCACCCTCATTTATTACACCTACAAGCAAGATAAAAGCCATGTAGTGTGAAGTAAACACATGTAGGTAACACAAACATAGATTTGAGAAAGGTCTGTGTGTAAGGCAATCACATTACATACTGTGTTCTGGTTTATTTCTGCATAACTAGGAAAGATAATGCTTTTAATAAAAATTCTAATCTTACTTGCTATTCTACTTCAGGTAAACCATCCTCCCCCCAAATCTGCTATCAACACTTGAAACAACTTACTTTTATTAAGTTATCAGACCCCTGGTTTGTACGCACTTAGCTGGGAATGTCTGCCACCTTCTGCCAGACTTGATTATGCACATATGTATCTATTATTATAACTGCATGCTTAGAAAAGAATAGCTGTTATCATTACTTAATTATTCCATATGAACCAACAGAGCTTTACCTCAAGTAACTGTTCATAAGAACAAGATTACTAAACAATTTTCTTATGCTTATAACTGAACATATATAATTGTATTGAACCTTTTGTAAGGAGTTTCCCTTGCACAGAGGTATGTATTTATATCCCTGTTTTGTTATTAAGGACACAATTCTGGAAGAAGTATATAAATATACTTACTTAGCTAAGGTCAAACAGCAGATCATGTGTATAGATGAACCGCAAATCTTCATCTCTTTATATGCTCTATGATCTGGATACACACATTCTAATCTCGTGGTTTTGTGCCTGTGAAAGTTGTGTAATTGTTGCCACTTAGAAGCCAGATCTCACTCTTGCTGTAGCACTCAGTTTAGATATCAGACTGGAGCGGGTGGTGGTGGGGGGTGACACATTCCTGGTTTTAATCTCCTCTTAGCTGTTTCTGTTGGGGTGAGGGAATGAGGGTAGGTACTAAGTGAGGAACATTGAGGTTGGGACTTTGTGAACTTGTAGCCTTTTATGGACATTATTACAGCCCCTTATAAAAAAGAACCCTCAGACATTTTAAGTCAACAGATGTCTAAGAACTACCTTCTCCATCTGCTTCTGGTTGCCACTGGGGGGAAAAAAAAGCCCTAAATTCTCCAAACTTCATTAGCACACATTATTTTTCAGCAGGAAGAATGTCTGGTTTTGATGAGATACTCATAAAGGAGATTAACTTCTGCCGGAACCCAAGTGTAGGCATTGTCACAGGGTAAACCCCTGAAAGTAGCCTGGCCTGCAGACCACCTGGGAAACACCCAGAGATCACAGTGGAATGAATGTGAGCTTCTTAAGATCCACAAGGTGGGCTGAAATTCAGAGGCAGCTTAATTGGAGACTTCTCATCTTCCTTTTTGGAATCAAGCAGGTAGCTGAAATTTGGATACATCTGAGAAAACCCATAATGTCTAAAGCTGTTTCAGAGCCATCTGCTTAGATCAGTGCAAAAAATAAAATGCCACAGTCAGCATGCTTTGTTTTGAGCGGGCACCAGAAAAAGAAAGGAAACTGAGGCTGATGATTCAGAATGTAGTAGGCACACTGAATGTAGTGGCGGTGGGGGCTGGGCATAAAAAGGCACCAGAATCCGGGCCTGCTTATTATCCCAATCTCTGCAAAGTAACCTGTGGTTTTTGAGTGTTCTGAAAGTCACTAGAATCAGAAATGAGACAGAAATGTAGCCAAATTCAGCAAGCCCCTGGCCCAAGAAATGTCACAACTACTGAAATAGTTTTTGCCCAGACAGGTTTCCCTTCAGGGGTCTATGTAAGCATGACCCGGGTTTCAAATAGTCTTTAAATATGTAGGTATTTAACAAGGCAAGATAAAGAGTAGCCTGGGGATGGGATGGGGATATGTGATTGGATACAACTATTGTGTGGTGTGAAACTCTAAAAAAATTATTGTTTAACACCAAGAGAAACTGATACTTTAATCCATTGCAAGTACCAAAGTTTTCTTTAGTTATGTGAGTGACTGGAAAGAGATGAGGTGTTGTGGTGTTTTTGTAATTTGTTTTTCTTATTGGTCAAGTTACTAGTGTTTCACAGTCTGTCAAACCATATGGATGAATGGAGCTAGCATCGTAAACCTGTCACCAAAGGAAGGTTTTTGAAGCCTGTGATTTGCATCAGAGTTTTAAAAGCAGCCAGCGGTTAGTAGGTGTTGGTGGGTGGGGAGAGAGGGACAGACTGTTTAGAGTTTCTAGGTAGTGTGTTTGTGAATAGTAGTGAGGTTGGCAGGGGAAGGGAAGCCTTGAGGAGGCTAAGATTTAGGGGCTATGTTTGGAAGCAGGGAGGGGAGAGGGGATTAGGCTCAGAGCTCCTAATAATGGGGTTCAAATACCCCACTTTGAGTCCTCCACTACCCAGTCCTCCATTCCGAGCCTGAGAAACAATGATGGCACATGTAATCCTTCTTTTGCACCCTTTCCACCCTCCCTGAATCCAGAGACTGTGGTCATCTCAGGTTGCTGTGAAATGAGTGAGTTTTATTGTTGTTGTTGTTGTTGTTGTACTCACTTAGGAAATCTGCTGTTGTTGTGAATGGCAATTGGAAGCTCTACCAGAAGAGGTTTTCTAGTCCCTGAACTTTCACCTGTCAGTGTGGCCCTATTTCAGACTCTATCCCTTTTCCACATTGCACATTTCTCACCAGTGGCTAGTGGTTTGCAGCTATTATGACTTCAGAGTAATGGAGGAGAAGAAGCTCTGGGACAGGCATCCAGATCCTTGAGCTCTGCACGCACCTTACCACCAACCAGCTATGTGATCTTGGATGCAGAACTACTCTGAGCTGCATATTCTTTGTCTTAAAGATGAAGGCGATATACATTGATTGCCCAAATTCCTTTGAAGTCAAAAAACTTTGTGGCTCTTACTATGGTCACTTAGGATAAGGGAGACAAATAGGGGCCAGAGTTCAACTTTTTCCTTGTTTTTAAAGTGTAGCTCTAAAGGGGAGTTGTTAAGATGGGAGATGCTTCTGTAGTTTCATCTTCTCTGGTCCAGTCTTGCCGCATTGTGCTACCACTTGAGGTTCTAATCAGAGTGGAACCTCTCCCTTCTTAGGGCCTAGGGCTGAGGACCAGGTGGCGGGCCATTTAGATCATGGGCTTTTCTTCTGATTTTCTCTCTTGAACACATGTCTTCTCATTAATTGAACTGATTTGCTATTTATGAGCACTCAGATAAAGTTCTTGGTTGTGATAAAGATTGAGATTACTAAAAATATCTGTCTTTTTCTCACTTTTTAAAAAATGTATAAAGGGAGAAGGGGAACCAAAAGGTTTTTCTTCTGGATTTTATTATCCATATCTCCCTGAACTTGCCCTCTACCCCGCCATGACACCTATCCCAATTAATGTGGAAATAAATACTTATTTCACTTCCATTTGGGCAGCCACAGATATCTGGCTGTTCAGTGAGCTGAAGCAGGTGTATCTGTACTAATGTCTCACTGAGCTTCCTTTAGTGTACCCTGCATTACTGCTGAGGAAATGGAGGTGTCTGGCAGATCTGGCACAGAGGCTGGCCATACCTGAGTGAGTATTAGCCATGTGTAAACTGAAATCTATTGCCTTTCCTTCAGTGACATGCTCTAAAACATCCCAAATTCCTCTGGGGTCACTATCATTTGGCTTGCTTTTGGTTGAAACTTCCCTTGGCAATTTTCTATAAGCCTAAAAGAGGAAAAAGGGGTTGTAAAACCAGATAATTAATTCACAGAAGCCTAAATTATGAGACTTTGGCAAAATGAAAGAAAAAACAAAATGATTTGCCTATTTTAAGCACCTTATGTAAGAAGAATCATAGAGTATTTGTCCTTTTGTGACTGGTTGATTTCACTTATAATATCTTTAGAGTTCATCTCTTTTATAGCATGTGTCAGAATTTCCTTTTTTTAAATGGCCAGATAATATTTCATTATATGTATATACCATATACCATATTTTGTTTATTTATTCATCCAATGATGGACACTGGGTTGTTTTCACCTTTTGGCTATTGTGAACAATGCTGCTATGCACATGGGTATACAGGTAGCTATTTGAATTTCTGCTTTCAATTCTTTTGGGTATATGCCTAGATCCCCTTCATTTGTAGACTCTTTAAAATGTAGAGACTACATTTCTAGATAGTACAGGCAACCCCACCTTATAAACTTAAAGAAAAATCCTCCTTTCCCTGTAGGAATATCATTATTTGGGGGATAAATGCCTTGAAACTCAGAGACTCACTTTTCTCATCCCCAGCTGCAAAGATTGCCTTCCTCCTGTCCCCTCCCCTGAGGGTAGGGACTTCATGGGGGTCAGGGTTTGGGTTCAGAGAGGCTCCAGGAGCTTAGTAGTCATAGTTACCTGGTGAGTCTTAGAGTGAAAGCCTCCCAGGCAGAGAGGTTTCATCTGGCTATAGGGGGGTCGAGGGAGCACCTTGGATGACATACAGCTTGAAAGTCAAGAGTTTGCAAATCAAGCCTCTCTTTTCACGCAGTGAAAGGAGCTTGTGTCTCTTCCAGCCCTGTCCCCTCACCCCCAAGGGACCCAAATGAAATAATGGATGTGAAGATATTTCAGAAGGTGTAAAGTACAAACGTGAGGTGTTACTAGGAGAAATGCAGTTTCCTGTAGCGACAGAGGCCTTCTCAGAGAGCCAACAATACCTCGTATATTAAAAATTATTTTAATACAGTAAAACCAAAATAAGTGAAATGAATGTGTAATCACTGTTTCTCAGGAAATGCAAAGGCTTATTCATCCAGCTGTGTGTAAATAGCCCTGGGGTCACAGTGGGATTTCTCCATTTTCTGGGTTTGAAATAGGTGAGAGTATGAGCTCAAGGGACGCCTTCCTTTTATTTCCCATTGGCTGCCCTGAACTGAGTCCACCCTCAAAATCTGGGAAAACAGAAGCTCAGGGGGCAGAGGGAGTGCTTTCCTGGAACCTGGGTTGGTAATCAGTCTCTCCTTCTACCCAGAAGACTCCAGGGAGAGACAAGGAGAGAAGGTGGGACTGGAGCTTAAATCTGCTGATGAACAAGGAGGGTGTGCTGTTGACATAGGAGATCAGGGATGAGAATTGATTCTTGAAACAAAGTAGACTATGGAGAGCATTGTGATGGGGGTCAAATCTCAGAATTAGAGTGACATCTTGGTTGCCAGCCTTGGGGCTGCCTCAGATTCAAGCTTACTGCAAAACTACAACATTTCTTTACTTTATAAAAGCAAATTATGGAAAACATCATCTCAACTCCCATTCTCTCTAACTAAAGACTCTTTAGGTGTCTTTGTTTGCTGCCAGTTGAGCTCAATGAGAACTGTCCCACCCTCTTTGGAGCTTTGTCATCCGTCTTGGCCAACACTGATTGCCAGCCTGGCTCTCAGTAGCCTCCCTGTCTGCATCCAGGAGCTTCCACTCCAAGGAAAGCCTTAAATTTGTCTGTTTCTCTTTCCAGATCCTTGTTCATCAGGGCAAAGTAAGTGCCTGTAGACCAAGAGCCTTACTCTCCCCTGGGGTTCTCCTAGGGAAACCACTGTCAGTTGGGGAAGGGAGGGAGGGGGAGGGGAGGCAATGTGTTGTTGGGAATGGGGGAGGGCAGGGTGGATGGGGTAGTGGGAGTGGAGAGAATATATTCTCTCCTGCTAATTATTTTCCCTGAGGACTTAGCCAATGCAGAACCATCTATTATCGTGGGAGCGCTCTATGGTGGTTCTGCCTGTGATGAATGCTAAGTGGAAACAAGCAAGAAAAATTAACAGGCGGCTGCTTCTGTCCACCTAATTAAAATGCATATCCAAATGCATAATTCCTTATGTTTCCCCATGCACACACTCCCCTTCCAATCCCAATTCTATGGAGGAGAAAAAACACTTTCCCCCAATCATTTCTCTTGATTATATTTCCGTCAAGGAAGAACTGGAGGGTTCCCTTACAATAGAGAAGGGCTGTTCTGTAACACTTCTAAAATTGCTGGGTTTTTATTTAGATTGAGCCCGAAAATTCTGAGCTTTGTTGTTGTTGTTGGTTAAATGAACAACAAGAACTTTATAGGACTGTAGAAAAAAAAGGCAGAAGGAAGTAGAGAAAGAAAAGGGAAAAAATAGAGGGAAAACAAGAAAGAAAAAAGAAAGTTTCCACCATTTTTGCTGACCTTTTAATTTTGTGCTCAAAGTCTGGCTTGGCTCAGCAGTGAGAATGTTTTAGGTCTTTTCTATCTTCTCTTCAACTCCATTCCTTTCCTGGACTTTGTACTACTTCCCCCCTCCCCCCACCCCCCAAGCAAACATAATGCAGGCAGGGTTTTGTAGAGAGATTTGAGAATACACATCTATCTGTTCAGATCAGGTTTGAGAATACACATCTTTCTGTTCAGATCAGGTAGAGAGAAAGAGAAAAACAAACAAACAAACAAACACAAACATCTCTGTATTTGAGGCAAGATCAGATTTGTAGACATCACAGTCCCAAGTATGTTTTGAATCAAACAATAGCTCTTCATTCTTATCTTTCTCCCTCTTTGTTCACTGATCATTTTTTCCTCCTTGGAAGAACAACTTTATTCGATGTTATAAAATATTTAATAAAACAGGAAACTTAAGTCACTGTGTTCAATTCAACATCACACCCATCTTTGCAACTGTCCCCTCTTCCCCTGCCAGCCCCCCTCCTGAAGCCCCTTGACTGCCCTCTACAGCCACCCCAGCTGTTGATTTATCTGGGCTTCTGGCTCAGCAGTGCATGGAGATTGCTTTTAATTAACTCTCTTCATTTTTCCCAATCTTCAGGGAGCAGCAGCCCTTTAATGATTTTAATATTTTATCTGGATTTATATCGCCTTATTTGTTGTTGTTTGACTTCCGCATTTGTTCTTCCTGAATCTCTTCCAGACAGATATATTTGCCCTGTCCCCCGGACCCCAAGACCCTTCTGGAGAAGGGATAATGGGTTCTGAAGAAGGGCCCACCTTCTCAAGCTTCTTACCACCTGTACAGGGAGAGGTGCCTAATGTTGACTTATGCAATGGTTTGGATTAAAACCTTTTGTTTTAGGAATCCTAGTCTCCCCTGACTCAGCTGAAAGATTTTCTGATGTTTTCATTAAAAAATAAAAAATCTGATTTTTAGAAAGTGAGATCTTCTTGCCTCTGTCGTGCTTATTGCCCTGGAGAGTTAGCTAAAAACTGCTACCTGGGTACTCTGTTTTCTGTAGTTTGAGGTCTGCCATCTTGCTTACCCCATCCTGGCATAGTTCAATGGGCCTGCTGTGGGATAATGACTTTAGGGCAGGGCTGGAAGTAGGTGCAGTAAGTCCTTGTGCTACTTTATATGTCTTTAGATGTGGCTGGGATTTGCTCAGCAACTACTTGGAAGAGCACTTGTAGATGCAGTCTGGAAGAGGACTTGTAGAGGCACCAGTTTCCTTCTCTACTCAAGGCTGCCTTCTCCCTCAACCCTTGGTTCCCTATCCCTGTGCCTACTCTCCAGTATGGGAAAACACATCACACTCTGCACACCTTCCCAGCTCCCGCTTCCAGCCTCCTTTTGGCTGCAAAGTCTGTTCCTTCCCACAATAGTCCCAGAGACGCCTGGCAGACAGACTTGTGTGGGGGCTGGTTTTCAGAACCAGCTTGTCCACAAAATGCCCTTTTGGCATCTCAGTTTGGTGATGTATCTTTAGGGTTACCCATTGCTCAGCAATTGTCAAATAAAGTTTGAGCCTGATTTGAGGATTGCAGTGAACTGCGCTGGGTGATTGTATGTTTAGGAACTTGGCTTTGCAATCCAAGTTCTGGGAACAGGAGTTTGAGAAGACATTCCATGTACCTTTATGGAAAGAGTTACTGGTTTTTAAAGTCTAGCCCAGTACCTGGCACACAGTAACACACGTGTTTATTTTGGTGATGAAAATGGTGATTTCTTCCCATCTCCTTTTAACTCTGCTAGTTCTGATGAAAACCTATGATATGTGAGGTTCTAAACTATATGTGGAATACAGAGACACAAACTATGGCTTCTACACCATGCCCTGGTGTTAAGGCTCCTACATATCCTATTCAGTGTATCTTCTTGGCTTTTCCTTGGCAATTGCAGACACTTTTCAGAATCCTATGAAAGTTGTGGACCATTTTCCCAGAAAAAGTACACATGTGTGAACATCTGCATTTGATTTTATGGGGTTCACAGATCTTGAGGAGCCTATTGGTGGATGCACTAGAGGTCCATAGGCTCCAGGTTAAGAAGCTCAGAATGAGAGATGTGGGTGAACTCATTATCCTGCAAGTCTGCTTCTGTAGCCCCGCTCAGAGAGAGGCATCCCCTACGCTCCCTCTATAGTTTTACCAAACTTCTTGCGCCTCTGCCCCATCCCAGATATACCTGATGGACATCTACCTGCTCATCTTTCACACATTTCAAAGTCCCATTTCCCCCCGTGAGGCCCTTGCTGATCCTTGGGTAAAACTGGCCACACGTGCTCTTGATCCCATAGTCCTAAGCATACTCTTCTCTCTTGGCCACTGAAATACTTAATTCTGGTTAGTTAAAATGTAAGGCCCTGGAAGGTGGGGACAGTGACTGCCTGTGCCTTTCCAGCCCTAGGAACTAGCATAGTAGTCACTTAATAAATATGTGGGGAATGACTAAGCAAATGAAGCTAGCAGGTGGACACACAGCTTTTTCCACCTAATTTGCTTCTAGCTCTTTAGAGTTGACGACATGTTTCTTATTCTCTCCCTCGACTGTTAGAGTTCGGAAAAGATGTTAGAATTCCTTCCCCCCAAATCTTCATTTTTAAGGGTGGGAACATGGCACAAGATTGACTCTACTTGCATGCAGCATGTTTGGCTGTGATGAATATAAGCTTTATTTATTCTAGCCCCTAGTTTGCTTACCACTTCATTCTTATAGATCTAAAACATATCGCTTTCTCTTTTTTTGGTCTTGGGAAGTAAGGATAAGTCTTTCTACTTTGTTCTCTTTCAGGGACAAAGTAACTTAGGGCTTGTGATTAGCCACTGATAAATCTACCATATTTTGAGTGCCTGCTATGAGCTTAGCTGTGTTTGGGATTTCCTTTAGCCTTATTTATACCTGAAGACTTTGGGTTTTACGATGGAGAAGACCAGAAGATGAGAGAGTACTATACCGGTTTAACCCATGTCTGGGATCTGGTGAGCATCTACTGCCCATCATATTGAGTTTGGAAGTAACTGTAGCCCAGTCACTGTTTTCAGGTACGTATTCTTTGAGACAATGCCTTTTGTATGCTTTCATAGTACCAATGCATAGATAGATAGAACTTTCCCTATGACTCAGTGTCCCAACCATGTTTAATGCAGATCATTTTATTTGCCAATGAGACGAAAAATGATGTCCCAAGGATCATGTGAGGGCTTTTACTCTTCATACTGAGAGAGAGAAAAATACCTATCATTGTAACTTTGTTATGTCCTCTAACTACTTTTCCATCCTCCAAATCATTCCGTGTTGGGGCTACCTGGAAGATGGTACCACCTGGAAAGGCCTGGTTCTATGTAAGGAAGGTAAAGACTGAGGTGGAGATAAGCTCCCCAAGTCAAGTTTTAATTCAGATTCTAGTCCACTAGATACCCTTCAACATAGAAAGCCAGAGAAAATGCTGACGGTGTACAAAATATGGGCTAGAGGAGCAGAATTGTACAAAAGTGTCCGTCAGCACAGAAAGGTCATACTGAACTAGCACTTGCTCTTGAAGGTAACTCTCCCTCAGCCCTGGTGTGTAGCCCTTTGGTACAGAGGGGGCACGTGGGGCTGTCCGGTTCCCGGTGCTCATTTCCTTTTTGGGCAGCCATCCCAGTATAACAGATACTTATACATATTCTGTCCTCATTTTATCTAATTACACATGTCTCTGGGGGATAGGGAACAGGTTTGGATCATTCAATTTTAGGTCAGTTATGCACAGGGTAGCCGAGATGAACACTGATCTATAGAGTTCTATGATATGTGGAAATTTCCCATAGTTCCCTTGTCCCAAGCACACCAGGGGGCATTGTTTGCCATCTCAGGGGCTGGAGATCCCAGTCAGCATTAGGGGTTCAGGGGCAAAGAATGGAGCCCGATTGGTTCTTGAGTCTGAATGTAGGAACCTTTCTGAAACCAAACTATCTCTTGCTGTCCTCGGAGCAATAAGATTTTTATTTGATGATCTGCCAAACCAAGAGGACCCATTAATATTGGTTCCTCTTCTGGAGATCTATGTTCTTACCCATTACCTGCCTGGAATGTGTTCAGATTCCTGAAAAATATAGAACAAAAGAAGCTCTGATCGATGGAACAATCTTTATTATTGCCCGGCGGAGTTCTTGTCTCCTTTGTGACCCAAGTGAACTGGTGTGGACAATGGAAAAGTTCTGAAATGTATGTCCCCACCTTTCTCTAAGACTTGAGCCGACAGCCTTGGGCAGTCCAGCTTCCTGGCATCTCTTCCTCCAGGCTCTATTGTAGCTTTTCAAATCCCCAGGAAAGAAAAGCCTGCTGGTTACCCTTTCATTCTTCTTTTGCTTTCTGCTTCTTATTTTATTTCTTGACTCAAACCTCAGCCTTCCCAACATTCTCTGAGCCCTAGAGAGAAGAATAATTCATTTAATGCTTAATATCAAGGCTTACACCTCCAAGTCTAGGTTTCCTTCTGACTTCTTGTCCCTTCATCCAATTGACATCACTCCCCTCATCTCCTGCCCCTGCTGTGTGTAGTGCACCTTGACCAAAAAGCACTAATGGGGTACAAAGAAATAAAAAGTGTTCCGCCTTGTCCTCATGTGGGCACACTCAATCGTGTGAGCGTGGGATTGGGGAGACAGAGGGAGCAAGAGGGCAAAGACTGCACACAGCGAAAAACAGGTGAGAAGAAACAGGATGTGTGAAGTTATACAGTGGGGAGTGACTGGGAGATAAATGAGCAGCCCAGCCCCGAAGAGGCTGTGAAATAGGAAGAGAGAAAGCAGGTCCCATGGTTGAGATGTCAGAGAAGGTCTCAGGGAGGAGGAGGTGGCTCTGAGGTGAGTTTGGAAGGAGAGTGGGATTCGGTCGGGCTCACAGGAGCGGTGGAGTGTGAAGGTGGAGAAGTTTGGGTATATTAGGGAAGTAAACGCAGATTTGGGAAGCAGTTCAGTCATTCTTTAGAGAATCTCCTTCCTTTTCCGGGGAAAGAAAGCCAGGCGGGAGGGAATATGTGGGACAGAGCAAAAGGATCCTCTTGCCTGGATGGGAAGGGGGTCATCCATGAATAGAAGGTAAAAATGGGAAACAGCCTGGGAGGCCAGGTTGGTCTCAGTGGAGCCCCAGTTTGGCAGCAAATTCCTGGGAAGTACTTGAATGCCTTGGAGGCCAAAAGAGAGGTTCCAGGGGAGGCTGGAGGTGTCATCCTGTGTCTCTCAGCAGGGAGGACAGTCTACCTCCAGAGGCTCCCTCTCTCACTAAGGTTGAACTGAATCCTGGCTTTTGGTTTCTTCGGTTTTGTGGCCTGGGTCCTTTCCAGGGTACTTCCCAGGGGGGATGGGGGTCAGAGAGACACACTGGGGGGCTGCTGCTGGTGTATATAAATAAAAATATACAAATCCAGTCCAGGGAGGAAAACATAAATGCTGACTCATATAGTTCAGTCCAACCCCTTGCCCCAAGGAGGAGTTTCATGGTTCATACATGGGGAGTGAGGCTGCAGGTCTCTAAGACAGTGCTTTCTCCTGAGGGGATTGAGGTGCTGTATTTTGGAAGTAGTGCTTTCCTACTTCCACCCAGGCACACGGGCCACCCCTCTTACTGGTTCAAACTCTCCACCTACATGTCGTCTACCTCCGATAAGCGGGAAAGCCTGGGGCCCAGGGAACCAGCTTTCAAGTGGGGGTTGGGCATCACACCAGCCCTCAGGGTTTCTTGAAGCCCTGAACTCTGTGAAAGTTGAACACTCTGTCCCAGGAACTGTGGTAAGCAGTGGCTGTGTGGCCTAACGAAGGTGCTGGCTCTGGGGTTGGAGGTCTGGGTTCCAATCCAAGCCCATGATCGTGGGCAGGATTCTTAACACCTCTGTACTGCAGTTTCCTCATCTATGAAGTGGAAGTGATGGTTTCTCTCTTTGGAGGGTTGTTGGAAGAATTAAGTAAGTTTATATATATATAAAGTGCTTAGAAGAGTTGGGACATATTCCTCTCCCAGTAGATGTTTGCAGTGACCCTATTTTTTTATCTGTAAAATGAAAAGATATACTAGTTGATTATTTCCCCCTACACTGGCTTAAGAAAATGAGATAATAAGTAAAAGAAGCTCTGAATTTCTTAGAGCTCTGATTTTCTTAAAGTTCTAGAACTCTATGACATTGCTACTATTATTAATTTATTTTTTTTACTCTTAGAACAAATCTGTTAGAAGAGACTTAGAGAAAGATTGATTTATGGGACACTTTGTCCAGTTCAGATTATTGCATGCTACTTAATCAGTGCTGATACTGGGTCCTTCTGAGAAAGAACAAGAATTCCACAGATGCAGAAACATAACGCACAGAGGTGGACTGAGTCTATGTGTCTGGACTCCTGGCTCTCACTTCCATTCACTCTTACCTCCTTCGAGGGGGAGGACAGTGCTTCCTGCCTGGATGAGGACCTGCCCTTTGCACAGCTAGAAAAGGGCTTGAAAGTCCTTCAGACCAAGGTGGGTGGGGGTTGAGAGCTGATATGACACAAGGGCAGCGACACCTTGCTCATCTGCAGCCCTCCCGTCCTGGTGGATGTGTGTGTCCACCTTCCCAGCGCATGCTTTAGGTAGGCAGTGGTCTGTGCTTGACAAGCTGGCATTCCAAACTCCTGATCCTCCAAACACCAGACCCTTATGTTATTTTTAACTGTCTAAAGTTTTTCCACGTGGTGTAATTGATGGGACGTGTTAGCCTGGTCAGAGAACCTAAACTTTGGCTTATTTTGCATCCCTTGAATGGGCATGTATCTGATGACCAAGCAGAAAACCCCATTTTCTGAACTGACTGTTCTAAATCTTCCTGCCCGTTCTACCCCCCACTCATCTCTGGGGAAAAGAAGCAAACACAGAGATAACCTGAGCTCGCCTGTTTCTGTGGCTCCAGATAGGAGGGAGGAAGATCATTTCTGTCTGCGACCTTCTCCTCCCTGCTCTTTCTGCATCCTGATAGTGAGGGACAAAGCTACATTTTCAGAGAGATAACAGGAAGGGCATTGAGGAGGTTGGTTCACAGTCTCTTCTGGCCTTCTTTCTCAGCCCCCACATTCCCCACGGGGTAAGTCACATTCTCATTGTCCTCTGGGAACAGCCTTAGACAGATGCTCAGACAGATGCTCTTATTTAAGAAAGCCTGAGATCGTATGGTGTCCGTTGACCACGAACCTTGTGATAATTGAGAATGTTCTCAGTTGCCTGTGCCCTGTCATTTGCATCGTGAATTTCTCCAGCTTGTGTCTCCTCAGACATGGAGCACTTGGCATTTATCTTAGTTGAGTATGTATAGTATACCAGCTACTAGTATACAATGCATGTACAATGTAAAAAAAAAACACATGGATTCTATTTTTGTGTGGAGCTTATAGTCCAGTTGGGAGATAGATATTACAACCACATAAATATATAAATAAAAGTTGGATCTGTATTACATTGGACAGCCCAGGAAGATATAAGAGAATATAGCAAGGGGAACTATTCTAGTCTCGTGTATTGAGGGGCAGTTTCTTTGAAGAGGCAACATTTCATTCCAGGCAGAGGGAACAACATGTGCAAAGGTCCTGTGACAGTTGGAGCCAAGTAAAGCAGTTGTGTCGCCAGAGAGAGAGGGAAAGTGTGGCTCGTGATATGGTAAGAGAGGTCAGCAAGGGCCTGGACACATAGGGCCTTGATGGATATTTTAAGGATATGTACTTTCTTCTAAGAGCTGTAGAAAGGTTTAAGTTAGGAAGTGAGTTGATTCAATTTACTTTCTAAAAATTTCCCCCTGGCTATAGGAGGGAGATTTTGGTCCTGGGAGGGACAAGATGAGTGTCAAGATGAGGCTTTTCTGGGTATAATTTAGAAAATAAAAATGAGACATGAGCATGTACGTGAAGGATCAGGCATTAGCTGAGCAAGGTTGTGACCACAGAGCCTTCCCTTTAACTGCTTCCCTCCTTCCTGTTATTCCCTGTCCCATTTGGTAGTTGAAAGAAACTGACACCCTGCCCGCCATCTTTTGCCCTGTCATTTTTTGATGCTGTGGATAGATTGGTTTTCCTCCCAGATAGAGCCTGGAGCAGTTTGCCTCATTCTGTTGTCTCTGCTGCTCACTCCAGCTGTGCCTTTGGGCTTCTCAAGGTGTGACCTGAGGACTTGAGAACGAGCGGCACCTCTGTGACTGACGAAAAGGTAGATTCATGGGTTTTCCCCTAGACACGCTATATCAGAATCTCGTGGGTGAGGTCATGTAATTTGATTCTGTAGCTTGAGAACCTCTGTTGGTCCAGCACTGCACATGCACCAAAAATGTGATGATGGCGTGTGTGTGTGTGTGTGTGTGTGTGTGTGTGTGTGTGTGTGCGCGCGGTAAAATAGATACCAAGAGTTTTCAAAGCACAGATGGTCTTTAAACCTCACAATGATGCACGTGAGGTGACAAGGCTCTGGTAACTTCGGTGTCCTAGTTGACAGAGTTATAAAACTGGTGGGCTGAGGGGCCTCAAAGCCAGGTGTCTGACTCCGAGCACACTACACTTTGCCTTTCTTTCTTTACACATCTATTCTCCAGGGGACATGGTTAAAAAGTATTGAACTCTTACAATGTCCAGATGTAGTTTCTTTTTAAAAAAAGCATCAGTACCTTTCTGGGGGCTCATACTATCCTTCTAGAAAGTGAATATCCAGTTAGTACATGAAAGGGTGGAGTCAGCTGGGTTTATTGTAATTATTATTATAACTTTAGTATGGAAGATTATCAAATCTATACAAAAGTAGAATATAAAGAACCTCTATGTATCCATCACCCAACTTCAACAGTCACAAGGGGGACAGGCATCTTTTCAATTGTTCAGACTTTGTCCTGGAATACTTTCATGATTTTTGTTTGTTTGTTTATTTGTTTTTGAACTTTCATGTTTTTATGTCCATTGGATAAAATATCTGATAGGAGAATGGGTAGCAGGAACAGAAACACTTTCAAAATACTCCCAGCAGCTGATGACCAGAGAGAGGAAGCTCTTTTGGCTCAATTTGTCTCTCGACAGTACAGTTCATAGAGCTAGTGCTTAGAGTTGTAGATTATCTAAGATATTTCCCAGATCTACGATACCTTAGGGTCTCCAGCCCCTGGGCTGCAGACCAGTACTGGTCCGTGGCCTGTTAGGAACCGGGCCGCACAACAGGAGGTAAGTGGTGGGCCAGTGAGTGAAGCTTCATCTGTATTTGCAGCCTTTCCCCAGTGTTAGCATCATCATCCTAGCTCCACCTCAGGTCATCAGACATTAGATTCTCAAAGGAACACTGGTCCCTGGTGCTGAAAAGCTTGGGAACCTCTGCAGAGAACACTTCACTGTCTAGATATGACAACAGAGGCCTTGCAATGTCTAGGGATAGACATCAGGCCTTATACAATGTATAAGAGGCAGAGCCAGGCCTGGAATTTCAGCCCTCCAGCCCTGTCTCCCTTACGCACCACAGAGGGTCTCTTGGCATTTTTACTCTAGGAGGCAGAATTCCAGTGAAAAGCTCTCCAGAGCCCCAGTGGCTGAAATACCAGCATTTGGCCACCTCGACTTTTGCTTCCTTCTTGCTAAAAAGACCCTTGACAAGCCTCAAGGTCTCCTGGTCTGGCTAAAAGAGAACACACCTGTAAATAAGATGAGTACTGGTAGAAACAAGGTGGTCCACATGCTCAGTGTCCCTTAGCTCTGCCTGTCCTAAAATTCTAGAAGCTCTAAGGCATAATATGACAAATTGGTGCCATAGATTTTCAGGGAAGGGAGGAACCCATTTCATTGACCAGCTTCATGAAGAAGCTGGAGGGGGCCTTCACAGATGGGCAGAAATTGGGGACTGAGGAGGAAGAAGAAGGGGAACCAGTCTTTTGGTTCAGCATATCAACCAGGAGTTATTAAGACCTCCCAAAGTGGAAGGCTCTGCACCTTCACACTAAGGAGGATACCGAGAAGCAGAGGATACAGTATCTGTTCTCAAGAAATTTCTGTCTAGTTGAGGGGCAAGGTATATGTTGAATACTCATATACGTGGAAAATTGTAAGATTGTAAGATGCAAATTGACTTTTAAGAAGAGTGCAGTGGAAACCAAGAGAGGATTCACAAAACAGAATGTAGTAACATTTATGGTCATGTCCCCAATGTCTTTCATGTGGGGCCACGTGCTAGATGTTGTAATAACTGCATCGTTACACAGCAGCTTTTACAGTAATAGCCACACTCGTTCCAGCCAGTCTCTTGAACACCTATACTCTACTCGACAGCCCTGTGCTGTGTGCTGTACATGTATTCATTCATTTTCTCCTCTTAGGAAGCAGGTATGTTAACAATTTCACGATGAAAAAACTTGAAAAAGTTTAAGCTGCCTGCTCAAGACCCTCAGGTGTGGACTTGTCTGTCCATCTAAATCAACTTGGGTTCAAAAAGAAACAGTGTGACTACCAGTCAGACTGGGTGGCTGGGAGAGATACTGCTGGCAGGTAATGAAGGACCTGCTTATAAAAACTTGTGTGAAAAGTTTGGTGCTGATCCTGAAGGTGTTGGAGCGTTATTTAAGGTATGACAGGGTGGACGTTGCCAGTGATTAATTGGCAGCATGGCTTGAGCGAGGAGGCTGTGGCAGGAACAGACTAAAGCGTCTGGGGTCGACAGGAAGAGGTGGGAATGGGAATGTGCCTGGTCAAACTAAGTAATGAAAATCCTCACACCTCATCAGACTTAATTAAAATCAAATAAACACTCCAGCAAACCCACCTCATACCAAGTAGGGGCAGAGATTCCTGACTGCTATGAGGGTGTTAGTACTGGTTTTAATATAGCTGCAGGGACATGAAACTTCTTTATTATATAACATCTGTTAACCTTGAACATGCTTCGTGTAATAGGCCTCCTTACACATTTATGGTTTCAGTCCTCAACTAGGTCGTTGGTGCCCCATCATCATTCTTTTCCTTATACCCTTTTCATTTCTTCCTACAACAGTTGTTCCAATATTTCGCCATTTACCTGAAAACTCTTTCCATCCTCTCATTCTCGGAAGGTGAATTTCACCCCAGACTAGTTTAAGAAAATTGAAGCCACGAAGCTTCCCTGTCATTCCTGCCCTCATCATGGCAAAAGCCACTTCTTCACAGAGGCCTCCCTTTCCCACCCCACCTAATACTGCCCTATGTCACTCTCCTATTACCCTAGTATAGTTTTTCCACAGTGCATGCAGAAATTATCTTTATGCATTTGTTTGTTCCCCTGTCTTTTGTCTGCCTTTCCCCTTGGAATGTAAGTTCCATGAAAGCACGGACCTTGCCTGCCTCGAATACTGCCAACATCCATAGTACCTAGCACTCAGTAAGTGCCTGGGACATGGAAGTTGCATAAAAATAGAAATGAATGAGTGAATTCCGATGGGTTCAGCCATGATTCATGATCCCATGATTCGACCTTCCTTTCTCTTCCTGACTACCCTACTGCCTACTCCACTCCACCTGATGTCACCCTTCAAACATAACCTAAATGAATTCTTCTTCCCCTAAAGCTGCTTATTCTCCGGGTTCACTATCATTTAAGCAAAATCTCAGGGTCATCTTTGGCTCCCCTCTTTTCTCATCCCCCCATATACTTAGTCCTGTTGACTCAACCTTGACAATGTCCCTGGACTCTGTCCTCTCTTCCATTTGTTTCTCATTCATGCAACATGAATGCTCACAGGGACATGGGCAGGTTTCTAATTGACTCCCCAATCTGTAGTCTTTCCCCCTGGCAGGCTATCCCTACCTACAGGGAGAGCTTTGCACAGTTCAGGTTCTTTATATTTTCAATGGCTCCTATTAATCATAGAATTCATCCATCCATCTACCCATTCGTCCATCTATTCACCTATCCATCCACCCTCCCATCCATCCATCCATCCATCCATCCATCCATCCATCCATCCATCCATCCATCCTCTATTTACTGAGTGCCAACCCTGTCCAGCACTGTGTAAAGTGCTGAGGTAGAGAACTGAGAGCACAGTCTTTGCTTTCATATCAATTTTTAATCTTGTAGGTGGAGATAGATGTAAACAATGAAAATCATTCAAGTGTTACAGGTACTTTTTATTCATTCATCAAATATTTATTGAGTTCCCACTGTGTGCTATGCACTATAGGTGCTGGATATTCAGCAGTAAATAAAATGAAGTCCCTGCCTTCACAGAACTCACATTCTTGTGGAGGAGACCCATAGTGAACAAACACACAAGTATAAATGCTATGGAGAAAAATAAAGGTAGGCAAGGGGTACATGTATACGGGTTTGACCCCTTATACACGCTTGTAGAGCGTGTTCAGAGATGGCTTCACAGTGTTGGTGATGACTGAGCAGAGCCCTGCAGGATGAGAGTGAGTGGCGACTGTGGATATTTGGGGGAAACAGAATTTCAAGCAGGTGGAATGGCTAACACTCTGTGCCAAGGCCTTGGGCTGGGAGTGAGCTTGTACAGGGCCTGGTGGGATACAGGGGAGTAAAAAAACCTATCCTATGTGGAGGGACCAGGGGACACTTCTCAGGGGAGGATGCCAAACTCCCTAGCCCGACATTCACAATTTAACCTACCATTCCACCACCTGTCCATGGACTCTGAGTGCGAATCATGACAGACCATGAATTTCCCACCTCCAGGCCTTTGCTTCTCTGACATTCTTTGCAAGGACTTCCTCCTCTGATCCCCATGCCTCTGCCCAGGAACCCTTCCAATTTCTACTCACTGCTCGAAGTCTGAGCCTCTTTTAGGCAGAACCAATCACCCCTTTGCAGGTTCCATAGCACTTTGTTCATGCTAGTGGGGTGCTTAGCAAGGTGATGTCTCATGAGCTGTGTCTGTCTGTGCCGGTCACTTCTACTGGCCAGAGCTCCTCACATGAAAGAACCATATCTTAGATGTTTCTTGGTCTCCAGCACCGTGCACAGTGTCGGGCATACAGTAGGTGATTTAATGTGTATGCAAGGCAAATTCCTCTAGAAAACAGCTTGCTTTGTTGCTAGACCTCTCCATATAGACATGCTGGCAGACACACATGCCCTTTCTCTATACATCAGTTGCCTTAAAAAAAATAAGAAAGACTCCCACAGTTCCTAATGAAAGCAACAGGGTCATGAAATTAATGTGTCACTCTGGTGCCAGCTTCACTCAGCTGACTCATGGCCTGCGAAGGGTTTTTTAAACATGTGTTTCTCATCTATGTGTTAATTTCTCTTCCCTTTCTCAGTCATCTTCTCTTCCCCTCAAACTTGTGGGAGGTAACAGACTTCAGGTCTGGTGGCACCTGCACCTCCTCTTGCATCCTCTGAGCAGATGTTTTTCAGCTTTGGGCCTGAGAAGGGGGACGGGGGATGGGCTCTGACTTGGGAAGAGCAAAAGAGAGTAAAAATGAGTTTTCTTTCCCCCTTGAAATTCACTAGAGCTTATTTGATTGTTTGAGAAAGTCCTGAAATGTGTGTGTGTGTGTGTGTGTGTTCACAATACATAAAATATATACATGTATATCTATATTTTTTGCTATGAACTGAATAATATGTCTTTAAGGGAATTCCATGAAATATTTTTTTTCCCTCCATGATGGAGAGAGGAGAATATTTCCAGGTATCCTGGTATTAATTTGTTAATTCAGCAGATATTTATTGAGTACCTAACTATGCTGGATGCCAGACATAAAGCAGTGAACGAAATGGGTGGAATCCTTGCCTTCCTGGAGCTTACATGCTAGCGGAGGAAGATAGATGTAAGCAAATAGAGTGAGATGGTGATAGGTCTGTGAGGGTTACTAGAGCAGGGAGTTGGAACAGAGCGTTTTGGGGGAGGGCAATTTGAAATAAGATGGCCAGGGAGGACCTCATTGGAAAGTGACATTTGATGATTATCTGGAGGAAGAGGAGTCAAGACAGAGGAAACAGCAAGTGCCAGGGTCCTGAGGTGGAAGCGTGACTGATGTTTTGAAGAACATCAAGGAGGCTAGTGTGACTGGAGCACAGTGAGAGAGACAGACGGCAGTAGGAAAACTTTGTCTTATCTTTGGAGTTGGGCATCCACTGGAGGGTTTTAACAACATCCCCCTGCCTGCTGAGTTGAGATTAAATGGAAGAAACAGGGGCCAAATAGGGGACCAGTAAGAATGCAGTGGCTGGAACCAGGGTGGTGATTGTAAAGGATGAAAAATGTGGCTGGATTCTAAATACATTTTAGAGCTAGAGATGACAATGTTTGCAAAGGAACTGGAAGTGGGGTGTGATAACAAGAGAGGTGTCATGGATGACTCCAAGGTTTTTGACTTGTGCAAGTGGAAGAATAGGACTGCTGAGAGGGTAAGGACTGTAGGGGCAGCAGGTGTGTGTGGGCTGCGCTTTGCTCTTGGTAGGCGTGAGATGCAGATTTGACATCAGGTGGAAATGTCCAGTAGGCAGGGGCATCATTGGACCTGCTCTTGTGGGATGTCCACCTGGAGGTGTGGGGAGGAGATTAGGAAACTGTCCAGTGGGCCTCAGTGGGACCTGGATACAAACTGGTTGCTCCAAAGGCACAAGAAATTATCTCTGAGTGTGGGCATTGAGCTTAATTTTTTTCTAAAATTATTTTTTTAAAGCATATTTGGATTCAGTTCAAGAATTACTAGTACCAACTACATGCCAAGTATTATACTAGGTGCTGAGGATATAACAAGAGTGGAACTGAAATGATTTTTGCCTCTTGGAGCTTATAGTCATTTAGAACAATGGAAAATCCATAGCTAATGTGAGAATAGACTCTATATCTTGATGAATAAATTACTTTACTTATGACACTCTATTTCCATTATTGTGAGAAAGCAAGAAAAATTGGAAATATTTGTGTTTTTTTCCCAAATGGAATATATATATGTATTTTTTATTTTTTTTGCCCAGAAATTTGATTGTGCATCACAGCATAAATGATTCACTGAACAATGCTTAACATTTTCCTATGACCAGGTATTCACATAGGAGGTTCCTGGTTATATATCAAGGTCATATAAGTCATCCTTGGTAGGGAAGTTTTGTTTTTAGAAACTGTTACAATCATGATTTCTAGTAAAACTTTACCAAGTTCAACCAAAAGTGAATGAGAAACTTTTGTCAGAGTGGTGGTGGCAGAGTTTATAAAAACTGCTGTGAATGAGGCACTTGGTGGGCTTAGAATGGTGATAACTGGCTATCCTGTCCTCGACCACTATTTACTTACTTGGTGGTCTTGAATCATTTTGTTTTTTGTGTCCCATTAAATGAGGAACTGGGTTGGGATGGCAGTTGGGTGATGTTCTCTCTGTTGGCATCCGATCGTGTCTTTCCTCATTTTGGACAAGATCCCAGATGATTCAGGGGCATTTTGGAGATAATACCCCTGACCCTAAATCTTGGAGGGTTGGGGAGATGACATCTGTTGTAGCTCCTCATGTCTCATGAAAACTCTGTGAAGGTAGCAGTTCTGATCCCCAGAACCTGATTCAGTGCCTGGCACACACAGTAGGTGATTGGCAAGTATATGTTGAATGAACGAGTGAACCGTGCTCCCTAATAGTAGCTGGCTCTGAAAGGAGGTGGCAGGGGGAGTATTGCTCAAGACAGAGTATCCTCTGGGCAAAGGTAAGATCAGGAGAGTGGCCTGGGTACCAGAATATACCAACAGACTTGATGGACAATTCTAGAAGATTTTGGGGAATGGCATGGGAGTATGAGGAAGCCACAGAGAACAAATGAAGTTAAACTGTTATAGTCAAAGGGAAGAGTTAGCCAAGGATGGCAAAAAGCTTATGTAAATATATTGCTAGCTGGGAGGCTTACCTTAGCCTTTTGGCTTCCTGTTGGCCTTGAAAGAGGTTCCTTTTTCTTGTATATATTTTGGAAAATTTCAAACATACATAGTATAGTATAATGAACATTCATATATGTGTTACCCAGCTTCAATAATTAGCAACTTATAGTCAGTCTTGTTTCACCTACAGCCTACCCTTACTCTCCTACACCAGAGATTATTTTGAAATAAATTCCAGACATCAATTTACCTGTAAATATTTTAATATATATTTACAAAAATTTAGGATTAAAAAAAGGTCAAATCTCATTGGAGTTAATAACTTCTTAATATTATAAAATATCCAGTTAATGTTGAAATATATGTCTGTGTATATGTGTTTGTGTGTGAATATATATTAATTATCATTTTAGGAGTGTATTAAAATGACTTTATTTTTTATAGAAATGATGTATATTTGTTACTAAAAATTAAAGCAACACAAAAAAAGTAAAAAGATGGGAACAAAAATAGCACCCCATATCCATTAGATGAACATCATTTCAGACACCTCTCCATACGTAAGTCACATGGAAGAACAAATAGAGGATGGGTATAAATGCTGTCAGAAATACTTTTTTATATTAAAAAAGAATCACTGAATAGTATTTTAGAGCTGAAACGGCACCTAAAACTCTTTTGCTTTTTCATAAAGCTCATCTAGAGTGGAAGTCTTCTGAGGGCAGGGATATGCCTTAGTTATGTTTATATACAGCCACCTCCCCCATTGTCCTGCCTGGTATTCCTGTGGCCAATAACTGTGGTTTGAATCAAAATGTTTCTTAAGAAATCACAGAGCCATCTTGTGGAATAGGGTGGCCCATGAGTTGAAATCCCTTGTAGAGATCCCACAGGTATTTAGGGCACACCTGGGCCTGAAGCCTGTGCCCCTTACTCTTGTTTCACTGCTTTCTCCAGCTCATGGGAGTGTGTAGCAAAGAGATTCAGTGCACAAGCTCAGAGCCAGACACAGCTGGGCTTGATTTTGTTCTGAATCTTCTTCCGTGACTTCGTAGCTGTGTGACATCTCTTACACAGTTTACCTATCTCGAAAGGCTGTGTTGTGTGAAGTGTAAATGAGATAATGCCTACAAAACTTAGAGCATAGCTCCTTGCATGTACCAGGTGTGAAATAAATGTTAACTGTAATTGTTCTTGTTTGTAGTAATAGCAGAAGCTATTACTATGTAGTAATAGTATCAGTATTTTCTTATTCTACTGGAATTGTTAGCTAGAACTCAAAGTAAGCTCAGCCCTTCCTACCCTGCTTCACTCCCCTCAGGTTTCTAGTTGCAGCTAGAACCCAGTTGATAACTTTGACTTTTGCTTTTTTCCTGCCATTGGGAAGAAGAGGTTATATCATGTGGGAGTCCTTTTCCTGTATTGCATCACCTCCTGGTTGGTGTTTATGTGTTGTGGTCAAGGTTCGTGTGTCTTCTCTCGACATGTAGTTTACTGGTGCTGCCTTAACAAAAGCTTCGTAAATAATTATACTGAGCTCCTCAAATAGAAACTCTGGGCAAAGGGCTGGGTGCAAGACGTCTGGCCTTCCGGTTGCCCCTTCAGTCTGCTGACTCAGCAGCTCTTTCAGGGCCCTCCTCCAGGCCCTGGGTCTGTCAGGTCACTAATGGAATCTGCTGGAAGCAAATTAACTCATGTGAAAAGGGCTAACAAATCACTCCAGCTGTTGATGTCTGCCCCAGGAAAGCTGGCACGTCCCCATTCACTCATAGGTCCTCACCCCACATTTTATACCTCTCCTAGGGAGCCCCATTTTCTCTTGCGTGGTTACCGAGGAGCATACAGGCTTTGCCGAACTCTCAGCCCCCCAGCAGAGCCATGGCCTGTGCATGTGAGAAGGCCATCTGTTTGGCCTGACACGCCTTCCTGTGTGGGAAGCCTGAGAGCTGGCTCTATGCATTATTCACACTTCTGGGTTTGGGTTGACTTAACCATTTTCTCTGAGGAGAAGCTGGGAAAAGGAGGGCAGGTCAAGGAGGAGACAGCTATGCTCTTAGGCTGGGGCATGGTCTCTCCTTCCTCTCTTGTCAAATGTATATTCTTTTTAAAATATTGTCTCCTGGGGGGGGGTGGGATATGTGCTCCACATGGGTCTGTCCAGTCCTTCTGCATTCCTGGAATGTAGTTTCCCTCTTTGGATCTGTGCAGGGTTTTGGGGGTAAGGTGAGGGCAGGCTTCACAGAGCAGGCTGGGAAATTTTGTTTCCAGAAGTGTGGGCTGCCATTGTGACCCCCTTTCTCCTTTCTCCTTACCCCTCTCTCCTCCCTCACAGTTGCCTTGTAGATTCCTGAGTAAATGGAGGCTATTCTGGTGTGTGTATGCCTTAATGGCTGCAACAGGAGCGAGAAGAAAAGGAGAAAAGCTGTTCTTCTGCTTCAGAGAGAGGGATCCAAGGGGAAGGATTTGTGGGGTTGGAGAACCCCAAGCAGCATTCTGTGGTGCCTGTGGAAGAGAATTTGAGTAATGCAATGGGGGTGCGGTGGTAACTGATACTGTGCCTGGTGGAAAGGACATAGGTGTGCTCTTCCTCATTCTTTCATGGAGAAAGTCTGTGTCATTCCTTGCCCAAAGGCATCTATGTGAAAGCCCAAAGAAGAGGCCAGGCCAGAGAAGACACCTATCAGCACTTGTTTCTGTCTTTCCCTCCAATTCCCAGCTAACAGCATCCAGGTGTTCAGTCCTAATGCCATCTTTTATCTGGGCCTCATGACCCAGGGTTATACATGTTTGCTTTGAACCAAATTTACACCTGGATTACATACTGATTCAGTAGAGTCCTTTGCTTTCTCTATCACCCACTTTGGCCAGTGGGACTTTGAGATTTGTCATAGTTAAGAGGCTCTCTGTCAAACTAAGCTGTGTAGAAGCAAGGTAAGCCCAAGGTGAGAGTTCCAGGCTGGTATTGTGTCTCCCAGGTGACCAAGTTTTTTAGACACAACCCTGAGAGGTCTTCACAGACCCATACCACGAATGCGTTTCAATGTACCGAACAGACCAATGCTTCTACAAACCATGCTGCTCTGGTCAGTTCACCACTGTGCCTCAGTTGCTTCTTCTGTAAAATAGGGCTAATAATAATGGTTTACTATCTCACCAATGATAATAATGAGATGGCCCTTGAGAAATCTCTCTGAAAAGAAGGCAAAGGGTAGGCTCAATTCCTAGTTTCCTCATTTGTGTGTGTGTGTGTGTGTGTGTGTGTGTGTGTGTGTGTTATCATGGCAAATAAATCATTTGAGATTTTATTTTATTCATTCATCTTGCAGATAAAAAGGTGGTGAGGTAGGTGTACATCATCCTTGCTTAATATAATCTGAGCAATCCTCACCGGTACGTCGGTCCTGGAGCTGGCAGAAGCTGGGCCTGGGGCCTCCCAGTTTGGTCTCCCCACCCCTCCTGCCTGTTACCTTTTCATATTCTATATCAAAGTCTCAGCTGTTCTTTCAAGTCCTATGTAGTCTGGGCTCTGATCATCTGGAGACTGCATGATTCTTATTACTATTAAAGGTGAGGGTTTTCTTAGCTTATTTCCTTTAGTTTCTAAATCAGTCTCGGAAAGAAGAGGGCAAAAGTAGAATTAGAAGGACATCTACGAACCCAAAGGTACACATCCTGGTTTGTTGCAAATTCGGGTTTCCTTTGGTGACTTTAAGGATTGTGATGAGTGAAGTGTGAACAGTAAGTTATTAGCTGCAGAATGTCTGGAACTATTAAAGAGTTTTGATTTTAGGGTCAGACTGAAACCAATAATCTGATCCTGCTGCCTAGCTCTGCCAGATATCAGGGATTCAAGCCACCTGGAATACACCTTCATTTCAGATTCCCAGTCACTGATTTGTTGATCACAATTGTATTCACAAGAAAAACAGACGTAAGTGAATGAATTGGATTTTCCTTTTTTTTTTGGCTTCATTTTTAATGACACAAACTGTTAAGGGCCCTTTGAGATTAGATCTTCTTTTCTCAAGCTTCTAACTGAAATAGTCTCTAAATAAACACTTAAATGATGGAAGAGGTTGGTGACAATTGAAAAGCCCATATTTGAAGAGAAGGAAAAGATAATTTTAATAATTGGAGGGATTCCAGCTCATTGGTTGGTTTTGAGTTTGCACGTGCTGGCCATTCGTAGAGATCAGGGAGCAGCAGCGGGCACTGTTTCTGACCATGTAGGACCACCACCGTTCAGCCTTGTTTCTCAGGTTATCCCTGAGGAAGTCAAGTGAAGAAGCTGAGTCATCTCCCCGGTCTTGGACCTACATTTCTGACTCAGTGTCCTCTTGATGCAGATTTAGCCTCCTCCTCTGTGAAGTGGGTTTCAAGATACTGCCCATTCTTGGTGCATTCCAGTTGAAGCGACCGAGTATTGACAATGTCATAATGAAAATTTGTAATTCCTTTGGTATAAAAGCCAGCAACATAGTCCCAAAACCTATCGATTTACTTCACACAGGGATGGGGACAAAATGCCATCCTTGGGGAAAAAAATAAGTGATCTTAGAATAACTTTTTGATTTTATAATTTAAAATGTTAAAAAAAATTAAACATTTAAAATGTAACATGCTGATTGTAAAAAATGCACAGTGAGAAGGGCATAAAACAAGACAGAAAAAGAACAGAAAAAATAAAAAAGACTTCTCTAGTTATCCATTCTGCTCCCCAAAGTTAAGAACAGTTTTATGTATATCCTTCTAGATACTTCCTATGTCTCTGAAAGCATACATATGTATACATAAGGCAATGTCAGAATAGCTGCTGGTAGTTGAATTAAAAGGAAAAAAAGTCAGTCGTAGGGTAATTTCTCTTCTTTTTTTTGACTACATGGTAAACTGAGAGAAAACTCATTCAGACTCTTAAGGAAAATTCTTTCTATAAACACTTAAATATCTCCAATAAGATATTTAAGTGATTTGCACATGCCATGAGCTCTTTTTAGTGATGCAAACAGTATACAGTGTGTGGCAAAGAAAGTTTATCGAAGTTTTAAACAAAACACCAGCTCAGAATATTCAGTGTAGAAATTAGTGTGTAAGGTTGTAACACTGCCTGTGTGAATGAAGAGATTGTGTGTGTGTTTTTTTTTTTTTAAATAACATTAGATTAGTGGCATACAATTTTTCAAGGTATCCCAGAGCAAAATATTAAAGGTCAAATAAATGTGTAATGTGAGAATGTGTGATGTTTATTGCCCTACATGGTGACAATCTGTGATCCTGACGGGTGTGAGCTGTAGGAAGTTCTGGATCAGTTCCTTTAAGATGGAAAGGCCAGCTAGACAACAAGCGCATAGCCTCTGTCTGCATGCACAAATCCTACCCCTCCCCATTTCAAGAAAGCGGGGGTAGACTACCAAAACAGGCTTTGTGTGGCAAATTGGATTCAGATTTCAGTTTTTCTTCCTCCCTCCCACAGACTTAATGGTCCTTGGGCTACAGAAGGGGTTTTAAACTCAAGTCCAATCATTTGAACTCTTTTCTTTTTTTCTTTTTGTTCTCAGCTTGGTGCAGGCAGCCCCCTGCTCAGGACTCCGGCCCTGTTTTACTTTGCAGCTTCCTCTGGGATGGAGCAGTAGGAGCCTTGAAGGGCACCCTCCAAAGCAGTGGCTTGGCTTCTCCACCACCTCCTGCTTTGTCCCAGTTCTGTAGGTTCATTCATTTTCCGCAACTTGATTCTCTCCAGAGAAGCAGATCTGGGGCTCAGAGCCTAGTGCTGTTTTCTCCTGTGCCCTCCCTTAAACTAACTACCTGCGGCTCCTCTTAGCTTCCATATCCTCAAAAGGGATAATGTTCTCCTTGAAAGCATCTTTTGAGGATTAATTGACGCTTGCTCTATGCTTTGAAGAGAGAATCCTATCAAGTCTCGCTGCTGTCCTCAAAGCTGGCTCCGGTTCCAGCTGGTGCCAGGTCTGGCCAATCTGGATGCAGGGCGAGTGGGCCTCTCATTGGCTGTCTTTCTGGGCGTATCGTTTGCGGGCTCAGCACCCACAGTAATAGGGCGGTCACCCAACTAGAAGGCACAGATCTTCAGGTGGATATTTTGTACACTGCACTTTTTTCACGTATTTGCAACAAAGTGAGCATCCCTCAGGAAGTTAGTTTGTGGCCATCTGTGACATTCTTTTGGTTGGAAATTGTTCTTTTCCCTCTCTTAAAACTTTTTAGGAGTAGGAGCAAGAGTAGTTATAATTTGCCACTTCTCAAAGAAGTCCCTTTGCCAGGCCATTTATATGTAAATTGCGTATGGTTTGGAGAAAAAAAAGGATGTTACTTTTTTCAAGATAAGCATTTTCATCTTAATGAATTCTTTGTTAAGAGTTGTTTAATCAAAGAAGTGCAAGTTCCAACCTACTTTTTGGAAAGATCCAGATATTGCAATGTTAAGAACTGAGGGTTCTAAGAAGATGCATAAGAAAAAGAAAAACAAGTTTTGTTTTAAGGACAGACCAAACAGGAAGTTAAAAAAAAATTAGTCAGAGACAATCTTAATTGTGTTGTCATCATGGAGGAGAAAGCTGGAGGGCAATGCCAGTCAAGCATGTTAAGTTTCTTCCAAGTTCTGGGATGGGCATCAGGACGGGAAAGATTGAGGACCCGCTTGCTAACTGTTCCAGTGGGGCATTTCAAGGGGAGCTTGCATTTCCTGACATTCCTATTAGCCCTCCAGCACCCGGGCCTTATAGTCTCTCTAGCAATTGGGGTGGGGCTGGGGGCTTGTTTCTTAGCATAGGTCTTACTAGTAGAAATCATTGTTTCGCTTTTCTAAATAATATTCTTGGCCTCTTGAAAAATTGGAGATCTGGCAGTGCTGAACCTTCATTCTGCTGAGGGCAACCATCAGCAGCTACTCCCCGTTTCGATGGACCAGTGGGACAGACACTGTCTGCTCTACCAACAGGGGCAAATTTTGATGTCTCACCTGTCTGAGAAGTTAACAAGAAGATAGTTAATCTAGAAGCACATGTATGCACATATGTGTACACACACACATAACACACACCCATCAGGATTTAGGCTCAGAGGGGATTACCCTATAGAAAACTCACACCTCAACAGGTTCAGGGTGTATAATCTGAACAACAAATTTGAGAAAAGTTAATCTTGGGACAAGATGAAAGAAATCAGATCATGGCACACACTAAAAGAAATGTTTGTGACCAGTGTGTTGAAAACATTGAGTACCTTTCTTTGGCACGCTCCTGGCTTTGAAGCAGCAATGTGGATGAAGTAGTGATTAGAGAGAGGTGGGGTCAAAGGACCTGTATCTAAATCTCTATGATGCTCTGGACAGTGCCTGGGACATCTAGGAGCTTAATCAATATTATATAATGATAACCAGCCACAGGCTTGCTGATGAACTTAACTTTGAGACCTGGAAGAATAATTTCTCTTCTCCTTTTCTCAGTTTGCTTATCAGCAAAATCGAGACACGACAGCAGGCATTGCAAACTCAAATGTCAACAAGACCAGTCATGCCATGTAAATGAGTAAAGGGATGTCTGGATGGGAAAAGGGAGTGGAGAGGACTGTGGTAAACTGGAGGTTCATTCCCATCTAGTGGGATGTCTGAATTCAACTCCAGCCTCTTGCCACATGGGAACATGAGTCCAGTGTTTCCAGGGCTTCTCATTTTTCAAGAGAAACTTGAAATCTGAATTTGTACATGAACTCTAACAATTTTCAATGTAACTGATTTCATTTTTAAAAAGCATAGTGCAACCAAACAAAACATATTCGGGGATATATTTGGCCCATAAGCCCTAGGTTTGCAGCCTCTGGAATAAAGCCTGCTTGATACCTCTCTATCTGGCTACTGACCCTACTTTGATGAACCCAGAGCATGAGGAAGAAGGAGTGGGTGGAGATGAAAAATGGCTATGAAGACAAAGCTGGGGCAAAGATGGGATGTGAAATTTGGACTACATGATTGCTGGGCTAGATGGGCAGATTGGCCCCTGACAGCTTCAGTGATGAGAGTTGCAAGGCCTGGCAAAAATTGTGCTTGGAGGCAGGTAGGAGGACAAATCCAGGGGAGGTGGCTGAGAGGAAAGGGCACAGGATGTGGGTGGCAGTGGTGTGGACAGCAGGGTGCAGAGGTCAGGGGCACCAGGGATAGCCCAGAGAGCAGGAGAGAGCAAAAGGAAGCCAGGTGTACTTGGAGTTCAGACTGTTTGCCCTCTGCCTTACTGAAGCTTAGTGGGTGTTTGCAGCCCCTCACCAATCATGCACAAAGCAAGGGTGTCCTGGCCACACTACAAGCTCTGTGCTTAGGCATCTAGTCAGATAAGCACAAAACTTGGTCCGGCCCTCCAAAATTATAATAATAGTTGGGAATATAAGCCTGTCATACATGAAGAGAGGCAGAGTAGACTAGTGGGTAACAAGAAAATAAGATTAGGGCTCAAACAACTTGGAGTTGAATCTGACCATTGTCACTCACCAGCCATGCTGCTGGGGCAAGATACTCAACTTGTTTTTGAGCCTGGTTTGCTCACTGGGGGCTAATAATAGTTCCTACCCTGTAGGTTCACTGTGAGGATTAAATTAAACGAGTGCTGTAATGTATGTGAAGTGCTTGGTACAGTACCTGGCCTACAGCAAGTGCTCAAATAGAGTTCATTATTGTGAGACAAGCAGTAACGTCAGCTAACTTGTGGTGAAGCACAGAATTCATCGTCTCAGCGGAGAGATGACACAGATGCAATAGAAGTTTCCTTCTCCCCTATTGAAAATGCTTCCCTAAACATAGGCTCTCTATCCTGAGGTTCTGTTTGCCAAGAGATATTGTACCCACCTGGATCAGGGTCATTTACTGAGCTTGAGTAAGTCTGTTCGGCCCCAATAGCACCTGCTTTACATATGGTGTTTTCATTCATCTAACAAATATTTGCTGAGCAACTCCTATGTTCCAAGCACTAAGAAGGGTTTTGAGGATGCTGAGTGGAATAAGACAAGGTGTAGGTCTTAAGGTGCTGAATCTAACATTTAGGGGAAATTATTATAACAGAGATTCCCAAATATGAATGGCTAAATAAAACAGAGGTTTATTTCTTTCTCATAGATGTCTTAATGGTGAACACACCCAGTTGGCAAAGTAGGTCCACGAAGTCATTTATGGACCCAGGTTTTTTAAAAAAAATTAATTTATATATATATTTTTAACTGTTTCGCATTTGTAATTCTGTGTTTCAGGATATGGGAAGTAGGAGGTGAGGAAATCCAAGGCAAGCAGTTTGTCATTAAATAGCTTCCACTCACATCCCATTGGCCAGAACTTAGTCATATAGCCTCATCTAGCTGCAAGGATTTCTGGGAAATGTAGTCTGGAGCCGATGACCATGTGTTTAGATAAGACTTGAGGGTGGAGGTTGTTATAAAGAGAAAGAAGGGACAATGAATATTGACGAACAGTTAGCAGTTATGATTCAGGGAGACAGAGAAGTTACCTGCTCATAACACAGGTAAATGCTCCACTCAAGAGCACTAGCTATAATCTTTGAGAAGAGAAATATGTTGTGGCCCTTGTGGGAATCTGGGTTTTGAAATCGGACTTCTGGGTTCAAATCCTAGCTCTCTTTTTCACCTCTGGCACCTGCCCCATGGAATTGGTACGAGGATTAAATTGACCATACAAAGCTTTTAGAACATGGTCTGACCTAGAGTCAGTGCTAAGGAAGCATGAGCTATTACCGTTGGGAAGTGAGGATGGGATGTGTTTGAGGAGGTCAGTTGACTCAAGGATACTTGGAGAATTACTCATGGATTTTCCACCTCTCAGTTTTATAACTTGCCATAGGCCTTGTCTCTCCAGATGCAACATTGGGCGTTGAACCCTTGGCCCTCTCATTACTGAGAAATGTTAATGAGGATAAACATCGCCATTGGAAGGGACTGGTGTTTTGACAAAAATAGAATGAATTTGTGTTTTCCTGAACTGGACCTAAGGGAGGAACTTAGAGAGGATGTTTCAAGGTTATGCTCAGCTTTCTATAGCTTGGGTAGGAGACAATAAATTTAACATCTGGTCTCCAGGCCTCTGTGGGAAAAGTAACAGCCTCCCTTGTGAAATTTAGCAAAATAAAAGAGAAATTGAGAGATTGAGAGGTGAAGCCTCACCAGGTGGCTGGGGAGAGCTTTGCCTTTGGGGAAGACCCTGGTGGCCTTTCTAGGGTCCCTTTAGCAAGAGGAGAAAATGAAAAAGCCACCCCTGCTGGCAGCTGCACTAGCAGGAGTTGGTTGGGGTGTCCTCTTACCTGGAGCCAGTGTCCTATGATAGGCAGAGGGTATCATGTTCCCCATCTTCTGCAGGTGTCATGTGGAAAGAGAACATTCCTCGCTTCAGAACAAGAGCCGTAACTTTCCTTGGCAACTCAGAATGGTTAGACTTTAGCAGACAAACAGACATTGGAAAATGGTTTTCTACAGCTTTTTGCACTGTCTTATCTTAGGTTGTCTGAAGAGCTTTCATATCTTTTTTTTGCCTGAGATTATAGAACTGGACCTCATAATACTCTGGAAAGTAACATTGGATGCTTTGTCACAATGGGCACAATTTCTGACTCTTTAAAAGCAGTCTAATTGACTCCTAGGAAATGGGATGGACATAGAGAAGTGAGTGAGTACATGTTAGAAAACTCATGTGTTTAGGATTCTACCTTTGGCTGTGGAGAGGCCAGCAAAGGTGGGCCAGGGATGTGAATGTAGCAGCTGAAGGCCTGAGAAGGAGCAAGACCTCCTGAACTTGACCTCTAGATGTCACAAAGATCTTATAACTGACTAGCCTGGGTCTGTAGGTGGTTACATCTCAGAGTTTTCACTCACATTTTCTCCAGCTCTGTGAACTTCATTTCACCAGTTACCAACTGGGTCTCCGCTGTTGCTTACCACTGAGATCAATCTCTTATTCTCCTTCCCTTAAGAGAGGCTTATATGGGAAGTAGAAGTTGAAGTGGGATATATTTAAGTTTGGGTCTCCCATTCATGGAGGATTCAAGTAAAATTTTGACATTATCTCTGTATATATGTAGTCACCAAGATATTTATCAAAAAACATCAAATATATAGTCTGTACCTGGACCACACCATGGGGCACTCTGAATTTATATATATATAAATAGATCTTTGATTCTCTTGAGATTATATTTATTTTAAATTGTATTTGAGTTTGTATGTGTATGTGAAAAGTAATTTGTTAAGTGCGAGCATTTTAAATGATGGTAATCCTGCTTTGCATTTCTTCATGTTTTAATAACCTGGGTACCTGTGCCTCTCTCACCCTTTGAGGGGCCCTGTATTCAAACCTGCTAGGTCAATGGTGAGCAGTTTTTTTTTAAAATAAGAGGGCAATTCAGGAAAAATGAATAAACATATTTACTGGTTGTTTCCCCCCAGTCAAAATGAAGAGAGCTTTATTGAGTCTCATGACATAGGGGAAAGTGGAGTATCAAGGAATGTTTATTCTAATTTACTCTGCTGAGTAGAATAATATCAACGAGAAAATGGGCACTGACTTTTAGTCATTCAAAACTTAATATCCAGGCATTTGGAGACAGTTTAACTTTTCATTCTGAAATTAGACTTGATGCCTATGTGATCCTCATCACTATATGGACTAACCCTATAACCCATGGACCAGTGTGTTCAATATATCAGTGCCCTTCATGTCCAGCATATAGGGGCTTAATAAATGCTTCTTAGAAAGCAATATGGTATAATAGTTAAGAAAATAGGCTCTAGCCAGACTGCCTTCTTCTATCACTTATTTATTAGCTGTGTGATTTTGAGCAAGGTACTTAGCCTTTCTGGGCCTCAGTCCCAGTCTGAAAAGTGGGAATTATATCAATCCCTACCTCAGAGATGAGGATGGAGTTACTTAATGTATGCGAGCATTTAGAGCAATGCCTAGTATATAAAACCCTGCATAGTGTTAGCTGTTACTATAAATATTATTATTGAACTGAACAGAAACACAAGTTTGCCTTTGGTGCTAGAGCCTTATAGAGAATCTCTTTCTAACTCTGGCTTCTACTTTGTCACTATTGATCAGATTTTCTCTCCAGTTTCTGTCTGTGAAAGAGACTTGATTTCCATATAAAATTATTATGCCTTTTCCTCAGTCCAAACATTTTTTAAGAGAAGAAAAGTGAAAAACAGAAACCCTAAATGTTTTTGAAGCCAACCTGTGTCTGTCTGTAATGAATTGTGCATTGTATTAATTACCTGGGTGGAGCCTGCACGTCTAAATTTTGCAAAATTGCTCTTTTCCAAAGAAAGCACCAGTTTTTGTCCCCGCTTTCATCCCTTCTTGCAGAAAGCTCTTCCTCTGCACTCAGCTAATGTCTGTATCCACAGAACTGCAGCGAAAGATACAGAGCAGATACAATCTGGCTCCAAGAGTCTCGCCCACCTGATTACTTTACTCTTAATCACTTTTATTTTTGTTCACTGACTTATTTTTTAATGTTTTAAAAATTGAACCATAGCATACATACAGAAAAGTGCACATATGTTCAGCTCAATAAATTTTGACAAGTTGAACATACTTGTGTCATCAACACCCAGATGAAGAAACAATAGGACAGAAGACCAGCTGTGCCTCTTCTGGTTATTGCTACAACCCCTACCCAACCTGCCAAGGGGAACTATGCTGAGTCTAATTGCATCGAGCAGAATCTTCTAGTATGTCCATTTTAGTGTCTGAATTTCCCACTTCAATACTGAGATTCATCCATAGTGTTGGCTGTAGTTGTAGGTCATTCATTCTTTGCACTGTATATGTATAATATTCTGTTATGTGAGCATACTGGGATCTCTTTGCCTATTCAACTCTTAATGGGCATGTGATAGCTTCTGGTTTGGGACCTCTGATAGTTGCATATGCTGGCACGTGTCTTTGGAGACCCATAGTGCGCGTACCTCCAGTGGGATGGTTATGTCACAGGTTGGGTGATTCAGTAGATGCAACAAAATGTTCTTCCAGAGTAGGGCTGCCAGTTGTCTGCTTGATTTTGATGAAGACAGTTATTCAGATTTGATTTGAGTTTTAAAGCAGAATAGCACTACACCAATTCTGTTGATTTTACCATTTCCATTACTCCCCTTCTCATGTGTATGAGCCATACAGTCATCAGGCGAATTCACTCAAGTTGCTATAACTGCTTTTTTTCTGGAGGCCTCTTGGAAGACTTTTAGAACTTCTACCTGAAATGAAAAAATTAAGACTTCTTTTTTCTTCTAAAATATCTGCTTTATTTTCAAGAGCAGAAAATACTAATCGCTACACTCTCTGCAAAAGAAGTTATCATCTCCCACCTGCCAACACGCCTTACACCTGTTATTGAATGGAATTTAGAACGTAGGGAACTTTTAAGTGAAAAATCAAAATCAGATGTCAGTGAGATTACTGACTTTCCAAACTTTGCTCACTAGATCTTTCCTCTCATAGTTTCAATTACAGTTGCTCCTCTTCAGCCTTTAACAAAGCCGGGCAAATGGAGAGTCGAAAGTTTCTCCATCTAGTCCTGATTTTGGTTGTAAACAACTGCAGTGCAAGAGGCTTCAGGAATGCAGAGAGACAGAAGGTCTTCATGTCCAGCCCCAGAAACCTTATAAATAAGGACCTCTGAGTCTTGGAGGAAATTTAATTGAATCTGTTAGTTTTGGCTTGCCCTCCCTTCTCTGACCCCAAATAACAAGCTAGAAACATCCCATAGAATAACAGCCAAAACTTTATCTCACACATTGCTCCCTCATAAAAAATCTTCCACAGAAACACTCTGAAATCCTGCAGCATGGGGCAGTTCTTTTATTTTACAGGTGGGAAAATTAAGACCTATGGGCTTGACTTGACACAGTAAGACTCTGGAAGAACTGGGGGTTGGAGACTTGGCCCAGGCCTGGGATTTGCACTTCTAGGAGTAGAGGAGCCCTTTTCTAAGAGGAATTTGAAGGATGATGGGGCTGTGTTGGGAGCTCATCATGAGGTCCTTTTAATGGGTGACTTTTACATCCTGGAGCTTGGCATTTTGTCTTGTTAGAAAATGGTCTTTATTTTTAATTTTAAGTATACTTGGAATATAATATTATGTTAGTTATATTAGTTTCATGTGTACAATATAGTGATTTGGCATTTTTATGCCTTAGAATGTAGTTGCCCCACTAATTTTAGTAATCATCTGTCACTGTGCAAACTTATCACAATATTATTATTGACTAAATTGCCATCATTTTTTTCATCCATCCCTTGTTCCCTTTGGCAGCCAAGAAAATGGTCTACGGTAGGAACATATGTATAAGGAAGTTATTGCTCTTTTTTTTTTTTTTTTGGTAGTGGCCAAGAATTGACACTGAGTGAGTCAGTAGGGATATGGCCCAGTAACTATGGTACCTTCCTACAATGAATCATTACAGAACCATTAAAAGAATTTTAGCAAAGCATGGCAGAGTAAACAAGAAGGAGAGTAGTATTTATAATATATAATTCTATTTTTGTTAAATAATAACCACTCCCCCAAAACCTGATGTGTGTGCATGTGTGTGTAAATTACATGAGCATGGGGAAAATGGAAGGGCACAAACCAAAATGTTAACACGGTCTACCTAGGGAAAGCAGGGCCAGGGATGGGGATGCTGATGTGAAAGAACAGCATACAGGAAGATAACATGAATGATAAGATGTCATCTGAATAAATTATATGTGCACATATACGTTTACATATACATGAGGAAACAGAACACAGAAAAAGTACATGTATACATTTAAAACTCGAAAGAGTGGTTCTAATAAGGACAAGGCTGTGAGCTTATATATAGGTCAGTTAGCTGGGCAAGGATGAGGGCTTGGTTTTGTGGCTGAAGGCTTTACCCCCAGGTCAGTTTTGTTGCAATGAAGGATATTAGTCAGAAGTAGATCAGGGAAAATGTGTGGGTGGCTGAGCACAGGCACACTGCTGCATTTGGCAAACCAATAATCATAACTACCATCTTGAAGTACCTACGATGTGCTAATTTCTCAAAGTTAGATATTTTTATCTCCATTTTATGGATGAGGAAAACTGAGGGCAAGCAACTCAAGACTGCTTAGTGAGTGAAAGGAGATTTAAGCCCAGGTCTGTCTGATTCCAGAACTCCTGCTTTTTAGGTCTCATCACAGCTTGGACTTCACATCCTGCTGCTCTCCGTGGGCTGATCGGGCTGGCCTGTTTTGGTCCAAACTGGGGTCTCTGCAAGGCCCTCTCTCACAGGCGTGAGTCCTGAAGTGTAGGTTTTGCTATGAAAACCAACCAAGCCACCACCTAGTGAATGCTTCCTGTGTGTACTTGCTGGCCTGAATTTGGATGGCAAAGCTTCTTACCTGGGTGAGGGGAAAACAGCCTATTTGGGCCTCTTTTCCCTGGGGAGCAGAGGTACATGGAAAAGTAGGGCATCTGGACACCTACCCCAGGACAGGTGAAAGGCAGACTGGCTTTTTGAAAAGGACAGTTTCACCAAGTCTGACATCTGGCTCCTGAGCCGTATCAGCAGCCACTTGGGGAGTAAATGCTTGGGGCTTTCATGGGATCCTCTCCCAATTCTCCTTGCCAAACACCCCGCAGCCCCATACACACAAAAGAACTAACAGTAGTGGCTTGTTCAGTGCCCTGGTAATGTGACTTCCACCCAAATCACTGAGCACTTGTGCTGTTGCTGAGGCTGCTCCAAAGTGGGTACTTCAGGTAAAAATCTCAGTTTTGCAAATTGATGTCACCTGGAGTGACCCTTTCTCTTTTTTACCTTGCTTTTCTCATTCATAAAAATGGAGATCGATTAAAAGGATATGCTCATGATTAAAAGGATACGATATATAATATATAAATTTAAACAATAAGGACATTATGTATTTATATAGATCAGGCCAGTTCTGTGTGTTAGCTTTTGGCTGAAAACAACAGCGCTGCTGACACCAACAGTTACCGCCATTTTAATTTAGTTAAAGTCTGGACGTTTCCAGTGCAACAGGATCACTGTTTTATACAGGTTGCTATGTCTTAACAATGGCATTGATGACTTCCAGGAGCTGGCTCATTAAGTAAAGTTTAACTCTACTGCAGAGGGTGAGCTGGCTGCGCGGATTGCCTTCCCTGGGCCCTCCTCTCTCTGAGGCTGATGGCTGTCATTCTCTCTTTGAGGTTGCAGCAGCTGGGACTGGAGCCAGTGCCTGTTGCCCCCCTTCACTGCCTAGTGGAAGCACCACAGATCCTGGGAGGGGAAGATAGAATGAGGAGGAAGTATGCAGCAGGCAATTGTCTTTGCTTGAGGATTTGGTGCAAGGCCTGCCTATGCCTGCACTCTTGCTCTTGGCCCACAGATTGTAGACTGAGCCTCGTGGCCAGGACAAACTGCTTGGCCTTTCAGAGCCTCAGTTTCTCTATCTTTTCAGTGGAGCGAAATCCTGTGAATAGTGATCTTGTTATTAGTTCCATAAAGACTGGGACTCGGTCTCTGGAACCTGGCACGGTGCCTGGTGCACTGTAGGAATCCAAAGAAATGCTTTTTGTTGACATGGACCTCCCAGAGATATATGGTTGGACAGTGTAAAATGTAATCATTTAGAAAATATTGTTCTTTCTTCTTTTGTATTTTTTTGTGCATGTTAAAGTATGGGATTTGTACACTTTTTCTTCCACCCAATTTTTCTTTGCATTTATTTTACTTAAAAAGTGATTTCTTTCTGACTTATTAAGTAAAGCTGATAGGACCTCACCACATGTCTCTGTTCTGTTAGCTTTTTTGAGGGGAGAAGGTAAAATCCAGGCTCTGCTTTGTTCTGCTTGAACATAGAAATAGATTGACCAGCTTGGGAGGAGAGCTTTTTTGCGTCCTGGGAGCTGCTGTTAACTCTTTCCTGCTCCCATTAGGACTATAGAGACTTCTGAGGTCCCCAGACAGTGTGATTTACCTGGATCTAGACAGGACAATGGTTGGAGCTCCCAGTGGGCTCCCAGGCACTGGATAGGCGGGTATCCTTTAGAGAAAAGAAAAAAAAAGAAATCCACCCAGATGGAATGATAAAGGAATGACATCACAGTAGGCATGGCAACAGCAGGGTAATCATAATCTCCCCACAAGGTGGTCAGAACCCCAAGGGAAGGCCTAGTTTCATTGTGCTCTTTTCCCCATGGGGGCAGCAGGAGCAGGGAGGCATGGAGGAGGGGTTGCTATCCAATGGCTAGACCTGGCCAGAGGTTTTGCTTTTCACTCCAGATCTGTCTTCCTGCTCTGACAGTCTCTCTCTGGGGTGGTGGTATGCCACCTTGAAGCGTTTGCATTCTGTCGATTTACTATCCAGAGTTGCCCTGGGAGTTTGGTGAGAAAGAGAGGGCAAAAGCCAATAGAGAGGGAAGCATATCACTGGAGAAGGAAGCAGAGAGATGAAGTTATCATTGGGAAGCTCTGTGGAACCCTGGCACTCCATCCTCCTGTTCTCCTTGGAGGCTCTGAGCTCCTCTGATAAATGCATCATCCATCTCCTGCCCCTTACTTGGCTTCTTTGGGCCTGGACTTTTATAGCAGATGGTGTTGAGCTGGGTGTAAACCATGTAAGTTGTGCTAATTTCAAGGTCACTTATGACCAAAGCCCAAAGAGACGAGATTCAGAGCAATGCCCCGAGGTACCATGTGGACATTAAGCTGCTATACATATGGTGAATGCCAACATGCTGGATACATGGCATCTTGTTTCAGGAGGTCATCTTGAGCACTGGGCAAGGGCTGTAAGGGTTGCAGAGTTGAATGAAGGGCATGAATCAGGAGGTTGCTATTCTGGGGTGTCTGGGTACTTTGGGCCCAGAAATCATTTCTCCTTTCCTGTCACTGGGGGGTAACCATACCTGGGTCATGCCTAGTTGCCTCTCTGTAGGCCAAATCATAGCTTGTCTGTCTCTTCGTCACCCTGGCATTTGGGGTCTTAGATGTGAGGCAGCCTGACCAAGGCCTGCGTGGCTATCATGAGGCGGGATGCTTCACCTCTTCTCTTCAGCGGAGCTCCCGAGCCCATGGACATTTTAAGACATTTAAAAGTCTCTTGAGAAGCATGCTCTTTCACTGTCTGGAATTCCAGTTGCCAGCTGGAGCGATTGCTCCTCCAGCTCCTCTGGGCTTTGGGTATCTTTGTAAAGTGAGTTTATTATTATTATTTTTTTTTGTTGTTGAGATAAAATTCATATAACATAAAGTTCACCATTTCAATTGTGTACAATTCATTAGTTTTTAGTATTTTAAAGTGTGCAACTGAGTGGTTTTTAGGATAATCATGGTGTTGTCCAGCTATTATCACTATCCAATTCTAGAACCTTTTTATCATCCCCCAAAGACATCACATACCTAGTAAGCAGTTGCTCCTCAGTCCCACTTTCCCCAGCCCTTGGCAACCACTAGTTTGCTTTCTATCTCTATGCATTTCCCTATTCTGGAAATTTCATGTAAATGGAACTAGATAATATATGTGGCTTTTTGTGTCTGAATTCTTTAACTTAGCATGTTTTCAGTGTTTAACCGTAGTGTAGCATGTATCAGTATTTCATTTCTTTTTATGGCAGAATAATATTCCATTGTATGTATAAGACCACATTTTATTTATCTATTTATTCATCAGTTGATGGACATTTGGGTTATTTCCACTTTTTGGCTATTATGAATAATGCTAATGTGAACATTCAAGTTCAAGCCTTTTTGTGGACATGTTTTTAATTCTCTTGGGTGTATATAACTAGGAGTTGAATTGCTAGGTCATATAAATCTATTTAATTTTTGAGAACTTGCCAAACTGTTTTCCACAGTGGCTGCAACCTTTTATAATCCTACTAGCATTGTATGAGGGTCCAATTTCTCCAGATCCTTGCTGACACTTGTAAATATCTGTCTTTATGTTTATAGCTATCCTAGTGGGTGTGAAGTAGTATCTCATTGTGGTTTGAATTTGCATTTCTCTAATGATTAATGATGCTGCATATCTTTTCTTTTTTTAAATGAGTATCTTCGTATGCTCATTGACTGTTTTTATATTTTCTTTGGAGAAATATCGATTCAAATCTTTGCCTATATTTTAACAGCATTGCTTGTATTTTTGTTGTTAAGAAGTGAGTTTATCTTAATACATCTTTGTTTTTTGTCTAGTCCAGCATGGTGGAACCAACCTGTAGAGATGGAGTTTAGCAGTCACTTAAAAGCAGGCTGAAGTGTCTGCCTGTTAGGCTACTCCTTGATGTTCTTGGGGGTCTCCTCTTATCATCTACCCATAACATTCCACCCTCCCTCCCCAGTTTCTCTCCTTGATGCAATTCTTGTTTTGCTTTCAGTTTCTCCCCAGCTGACCCCATCTATACCCATGGCATCCATTATCATAAGTATGTGAATTACTCCCAAATGCATGTATCCAACCTGGATTTCTCTCTGGAGCTCCATATTTACATACCGAGGTAGAACCTCAATGTGTTCAAAACTTACTACTTTCCTCTGCCAAGCCTTCTGCTTCTCCTGGATTCCCCATCTGGATGACCAGCAGCATTATCTACCAAGTCAGAGAAGCAGGAAGTCATCTTGGACTCCTCCTTCTCTCAGGCACATCTGCCCTCTTTCTATCAGGTACTGTTCATTTGCTCTCTTCAATAGCCCTCTCTAATTTGTCCTCAGTTCTTCAGTCTTCCTCTGACTGCCTTAGTTCAGGTCTTTCTTATTTCAACTAGGATCCCTAGTTTTGAGCTACTTCCATCCATTCATCCTTTCCTAGAATGATTACGTTATGTCCCTCTCTTCTTAAAACCCATTAGTGGTTTCTTGTTGCCTGAAGGATAAACTTCCTGCTCCTTTATCAAGCTTATAGGCTCTCCTGGATCTGACCTCTACCTGTCTTTCCAACCTCCTATTCCCTTGCTCATTATTATCCTCTCTGCCCTTACTTTAGCCATAAAAATTCCTTTGGGTTTCTTGAATGGGTTGCATTTCCTCAAACCTCCATGCCTGGGACAGATTCTCAGGGCTGGATTATAGGTCCAGTATGGCCCAAATTAAATGGTACTGTGGCTAGACAACATAGTGACTGTGTCTTAGACGCAGATTTTGATTCAATAATTAATGTAAAAGATATCGCATGATTGCATGTACAAGTGAAATCTAAAGAACAAAATCAACAACAACAACAGCAAAAGCAGAAATAAACTCATAGATACAGAGAATATTTTGAAGGCTACTGGATGGGAGGGGACAGCAAAAAAAAAGGTAAAGGGATTAAGAGGTACAAATAGTTGCAGAATAGACATGGAGATGTAGAGTGCAGTATGGGGAAGATGGTTAATAATATAATTAATATGTAAGGGGGAAGAGGGGCACTAGATTTAGTGGGGCGATCACTTTGCAAGTTACGTGAATCTCTTGATCACTATGCTGTGTAACTGAAACTGGTATACTATTGTATGCAACAAACTCATTGAATTATACAATGTAAATATGAGCAACTAATTGTTTATTATCTTCAGTAAAGTTGGGGGGGTTGGAATAAATTATGTGAAAAAATTTTCAAAATAATAAAAATTAAACAGCATTTTATTGTATTTATAAACCACCTGAATTGCAGAGGTGATGGACTCTGGAAAAATCCTATGCCCCATCCATAGCCTGTTGTTACTTTAGTTACTTATGAACCCAAAACACCAGGATACATGATGTGACAAGCATATGTGTGTTTTGGGAGCTAATAGGACAAAATATTTAGAGTCAGATTTGGATCTCAAGGTTGCCATAGCTACTGGCTACGATGATCACCAGCATTACATATTCGTTTGGAGCCCTACACCTCCAATCTCTGGGATATCTTATAACTTTTTTCTGAGAATGTTAGTTCTCAGAGTGAAACTGAAGGAGTGATTCCTGGCCCTTTCTAAATAGTTTTAAAAAATTTGAATTTGGATTATTATTTAGTGCTTTCTCTCCCTTCCTCAAGTTTTTGCATAGAAAAATTTCAAGTTTTTCTGAAAAGTTACAAAAATAGTACAATGAACATCCCTATGCCCTTGGCTTAGCTGCACCATTAACTAGCATTTTGTCACATAGTTCCCTATCTCTTCTCCCCTTTTGTGCACATGTGTGCAAACCCACTCATACTCACACCCACATTTCCCCAAAATGGTCTTTAAAGTTTGTTCTCTTTGTATTTTGGTCATTGTATCAAATAGTCCAGAGAAGACAGATACATGACAGGGCAGAGAAAGAACTGGCTTATTCTCTTGTGGAAGATGATTTATTCTCATAGTTTCCAAGTAGATGGAGAAGCCATGGGATTAGATCAGTTGCCTCTTCGGAGAATTTGCTAATCCTCTCTTCATCTGGGGCAGCAAATATGATCACCCGTAGTTTCAGGAAGAGTGAGATTTAGTTTCTAATACACCTTCCTCTTCTGGTTATATTTTGGAAGCTCATGGCAAAACAGAGAACTTAGACGCTTGGTTCAGTGCTGCCACTGACTAGAGGACACTTAGATGATCATGAGCAAGTTTATTTCTCTCTTCAAGCCTCAGTTTCCCTATCTATAAAATGAGAGTTTGGACCATCTGCTCTTTAAGTCCCCTCCTCATGCTTATGCCTTATGACCCTGTGATGGCCAGAAAAACTCAGTCCTTTGGGAAGTTGTCAGAAGCTACATAATGTACTTGTGAGAGGAACCCCAGAAATTTATTGCTGGCTGGGTTTTGGCCAGGACTTGTGTCTGTTTTATAGTGAGGAGTGTTTTTCTCCTTGTAAGAGCTACCAGTGCTCTGCCTGCAGTGGCCGGAGGTGGGCTTGGTGTGAGGACTAAGGAAGCAGCAGGAACTGACCCCTTTGTTAGAGCCTCCCCACCTCCCCTTCCTTTGAGGTTGCCTGCCTGTTTAATTTGTCCTTCGCCTTGCTTCCCACGCCCTTTTATAGCTACTTATGTTCAAGGATATTGCCGCCTCCTTTTTCTGTCCCTGGCCCACCTCCAGGTTAAGTATCTCTGGAGGACAGCATCAGCCCGAAGATGTTGATGAAATGGGTAACTACAGTGGTGGACCTAAACAAGGCTGCACTCTCACAGTGGGGGTAAGGCTTTCAAAAGCCAGCTAGTGGGTTGGGTGTTGATATTGTTCTCCAGAGGGTTCCACAAGGTTCCCACCCACAGAGGCCAAAGCATAGGTCCTGGACTGGCCAGACTTCCTTTACGGGTTCAGATCCCCATGGGTAGGATTTGAGAATGTTCTGATAAAGGAGATAAGGACTTCCATGTGGCAGGGTCGAAGAAAGGAACTGCTGAGAGAAGAGTGATTGGAGGTTCATTTATTAATTCAGTAATGATTGTTGAAGAGTGACTATATTCTCTGCAAGGTCTGAAATCTGGGTAGTCATCATTAATGTGCTGGGCACAGTGCTTTGTGTTATGGAAGTGGTAGAGATAATATGAATAATTGCCATACCTTCTCTCCTGATGGCCATGTACCAGGCATGTTGCTAATTGGGTCACGTCTATTCCATTTAATCCTTCCAGCCACTCTGACGAGGTAGGTGCTGTCCTCATCCTGCAGGAGCGGAAAGGGAGTCTTAGACCAAGCACTTGCTCAAGGTCAGGCAATGAGTAAGAGGCAGAATTGGGATTTGAGTTCAAGTCTGATGTCAAATCCCATCCTCTTAACCTCTCTGCCTCTTGCTCCTCAAAGCTGATTTATGGACTCGTGCCAGACTGTAATAAAGTTTTCGCTGGTCTAAAGTAAGGATAACGTAACTAGATTTTTAATAAGGCTTACTTCATTTAGTTTAGTGGTTCTCAACTAAGATGATTTTGTGCCCAGGGGATGTTTGCCAATGCCTGGGGACATTTTTTTGGTTGTCACAACTTGGGAATGCTGCTAGCATATAATGAGTAGTGGCCAGGGCTGCTGTGAAACATCCTGTAGTGCACAGGACAGCTCCCCATTTTCCTCCCCCAGCCCCATAGCAAAGAATTATCCTGCCCAAAGTGTCATCTGTTTTAATTAGGATTATCCTTAATCTTAAAATTATATTATTTTGACTTTGGGGATATGTATTACATGTCCTTTCTTTTAAGAAACAATGCAGGAGGCAGTTAGTAGGTAATAGATGGGCTTTAGAAGGATGTAATTTGGCAAAATAAAATAGTTGGCAAGACTATGTTGATCCCTCTAATTTTTGTTGTTGTTGCTATTAAAACTTTCCTGGACTGTGAAATTTAAACATCTAGGAATTGCTCTATCTAAGGATTATTAAAAAATTTGTATGTTAAAGGATTGAAAAAATTTGTATGTTAAAAGAAAGGGTATCATGTGGCAAGTAAGGCAAGGCAATGCCTAAGATGCCCTTGGGGCTCTTGGGGACTGATTTAATAATAAGTGTTCATTGACCACTTAGTGCCTAGTACTGTGCCAGGCCTTGTGGGGAGGTCAAGAGAAATTTTTCCCTGATGAGTTTACAATCTCTGTAGGTCAAAGAGTGAGCATATATCAAGCAGGTAGGGAACAAGGGAAGAGCCCGGCACACAGTGGTTAGGCTTAGTCACTTGTTAACCAAGGGGTTTCTACAGAAAAGAATCTTAGGTTCTTGGCTTGGGACTGCTGTTTAGTAATTTATATGACTTTAGACAAGGCATTTAATTTCTCTGCCTTTTGTTTTCTTATTGGTTTCCTATCTTGGGTGAGGGCCTCTAAAGGCCAGTGAGAAAGCCATCTCTGATGAGTTTTTCCCCCTCCTATCTCTAATGGGGTACCCCGTCCTGTTGATTCTATTTCAAAATGTCTCTAGAGTCTGCCCAGCCTCTTCCTATTCCACCCAGCAGCTGAAATAATCTTGCTAAAACATAAATCTGATCATGTCACCAGCCTCTGCTTAAAATCCTCAGTGGTTTCCTCATTGCCCACAGGATAAAGTCCAAACTCCTTGGCAAGGCTTTCCTGCCTCTATGGTCTGGGCCCAGCCTACCTCTTCAGTCTCGTTTCTCATCCTTTGCCCTTCTCTGTCACTCATCCCTTGGTCTCGACACAGCAGAGGGCTCACTCTTCCCTGAGTACAAATTGCTGACCCACCTCCCTGGAATTTTCTTTCCTTTTCCACTTGGCAAAATTATACTAATCTTTTAAGGTTTGTCTCAATCATCTCCTCTGGCAGATGCCCCACTCTTGGAGATGGAATGTATTTCTGTCTCTCTTCTTCACTGGGCAATGAACCTGTGGAAGGCAGGGCCTTCATTTGTCTTGCTCTGTCTTGTCAGCTTCAGACTCAACCATTGTTGAATAGAAACAAATGGATAAAGGAGGAAAAAGTTAAAGTGGAGATAATAATGTTTATCCTTTGTTACTACCCAAGGTTGCCCCAGGAGTGAACATGGGATAATGTTTATTGAAAAACTTTGAAAAATGAGAGGCTCTACAAATGCAAAACAAAGTATTTCTCATTGTGTACAAAAGGAGAGACTGTTAACCTTTGAACCATGAATGTAAAATCCTTAGACTTTCCTCCATTATATCACCATTAATGTGTGCACATGTGTCACGCACAAACACACACACACAGTATACACAGTACACTTGACTCTTGAACAGCGTGGGGTTCATGGAGCTGATCCTCCCACGCACAGTTGAAAATTGTGTATAACTTTTGACTCCCCAGAACTTAATACTGATAGTCTTCCTTTGACCTGAAGCCTTACCGATAACATAAACAGTTGATTAATGCATGTTTTGTATGTGATGTATATTATATACTATATTCTTATAGTAAGCCAGAGAAAAAGAAATGTTATTAAGAAAATCATAAGGAAGAGAAAGTACATTTACAGAATTTATTGAAAAATGTCCTTACATAGTTGGACTCGTGCAGTTCAGAACACTGTTGTTTAAGGGTCAACTGTATTTCCAAGAATAAAGGGAAGTGGTGTCAGGCACTGGGAGTTAGTATGCCGAATAGAAAAATCCAATTGGCTAGAATTTTGCACAGTTCTGCAAAAATATGCTTCGTTGGTGCAGGTGGCCTGAACCTGCCTGGAGGCCTTCAGCAACAATTCACCTTTTTTTCCCCCTAGAACTACGGCTGATCCTAGAGACAGCAGTGGCAGGAGGGGAGGGGCTAGGTTTTCTTTTTATTGTGTGTGTACACTTTTCTTCTTTTTCTAATTTCTATTTTATGAATATAGTCTGCCCCAATCACCCACATTAAACATGGTACTCAAAGAAAGAAGCAGCGAAGAAATGGAAAGAGGTCTGGACTTGTGGAGTACTGTTTGCAAATAGTGTTGCACCAACCTTTTTTTATTGATATCTGTGAATATACTTTATTCCCAGCATACTCCTTCTCCTCTAAACTGTAATTAATTCCATTGAGGTCAGGTATTTTCTTTGTATATTTTTGCTCCCTCTGCAGGTGCCTTGCACTGTGGTAGGTGTAAATGAATGATTGCTGAATGAACAAATGAACTCACAAAGTAAAAACAAAGTTTACCTTTTTCATCAAGAAATTAGTGCATCATAGCTCTGATTTTTTGTATTTTCTGGAAGAAGAATTCTTCTTCCTTTTATCCAGATCCAGGATAGAGGCGATTATCTTTCTTGTTCCCTCTGGCTGACCCTCACTGTCCCTGTATAGGTTTGATTTTTGTCCAGACACCACCTGAGGACTCAGAAACATTGTGTCTTGGGGCTAGACCCCTTTCTTCTCAGACCCTTGAGGGCCTGTCACAGAAAGGGGAAATGGGGCGTAGGCAGGGTACAGGGAGGAAGCCCAAAGGATTAATTGGTTAAACTTTATTACAAAGGCGGCTCCTATTGTTTACAGGCCATTAAAAAGCATTATCATCTTCCCAGGCTGGGCAGACAGCAGCTAGCTTTGATGCATGTCTTGGAGAGATAAGGAAAATTTATCCCTTGTTTTGACTTCAGAATTTCTTCTTGGTTTATTTTTTAATGCAATAGTCAACTTTCTCTGCAAATATCCCTAGTCTCAGACAACTTTTTCAAGTTGTTGGCAGGGGTGGTTCAGATTATAGTCCCATAATTTTGGAATTGAAAGAGACCTGAGATAAATGACTGCTCCTAACCTACTCCCTCCCTCTCCCCACACTCCTGTTTCTCCCCCACAGAATGGTTCTTAGATACACCAACTTCTCATTCAAGTAATTTGTACCTGTTGATCTCTGTGAGCAGAGCAAACTTTTCTCACAACCTTTGTGATTCTTCTCACCTCTATGGCCACATCTACTCTGCTGAGACTTTTTAGAGCCCATCCCCACCCCAAATTACCAGCTCCTTACATGGATGAGTGGGTTATCTTAACTCTGCCATCTTCTGTGATAGGCATATCTAGGCTTCCCCTGGGTGGGCTGGACAGAATTCTTGAGGGCTTGGACCCAAGATCCAGACAATCTGTTTTCCCCAAGGGCCTTCTTGGGGGTGTGACTTTCCATCTGGATGGATAGAGGCAGCAGGAGGTGGGCTGTGCCCATCCTGCAGTAGTCAGTTTTTTTTGCCCAGTGATCCTGTGGAATCTTCTATGTCCTGGACCTGAAAAGAAGTCATCATACCTAGATACTATAGCTTACTTTTTAGCTGATTGAATTTGAGTGTGCTGTGCAGGAGAGTGAATCAGCTTGGCAGATATTGGGCACACACATTTGTTGAACGAATGAATGAATGAATGAATGAATGAATGTAGGAATGAGAAAGATCAGCTAATACTGAGTCACTCCTTATGGGTCTGTGTATTGGCTAAGGGTCAAGAAAGATGTGAGGTTCTATCTAGAGGGGAGTGGAGACTAATTCTAAGACCAGGCAGGTAAGCATACGTGGAAATTCAAATAACTTGTTAAAGTGAATAGAGGGTGGTGGATTAATTCTGAATGGAGATCAGGAGAGATTTTGAGAGATGGTTTTTAAGAATTTCAGTGGACAGAGAAGAGAAAGGAGTGGAGACCCAGATTGGTGAATAGCAAAGGCAAAAGTTCTGAGACGTGAAAGCAGCCTCAGCTTGCCACAGACTAGTCCTGGCAGCTCCAGTCCAAAGCCACATCTCTTCCTCAGCCAGGGTGGCTCCAAATCCATCTCAGACAACACCAAATAATCCCAGGAATTTTTTTCTAGGCGTCTGACCCTGGGGCAAGTCTCGGAGCAGACATTCCTTTCCTCCAGACTCTGCTGGGGCCCGTTGCAGAATTTTGCTCTTTGGAGGGTGCATGGGACAAACTCAGAGATGTTCTGGAGTTGGTGAAGGTGGATAAGTTCTCAGTGCCAGATCTCTCAGTTTCTATAAGTCTTTTCTTTGCCTCTCCCCCAGCCATCCTCATTGGCAGGACAAGAGCCACCCACTTCTGAAGCTTTGCTCATGATCTTCCTTCTCCTCCAAGGTCTTCCTCTATTTCTGTTGGTCCAAATGCATCCGCCCTTCTTGAAAGGCTCAGCCTCCTTTCAGAAGGTAGTGCACCTTTTCTAAGCTCCCACAGCTTATCTTCTGAGGGCCTACTAGGTGACTGACCCCTCTCCCTGTCTCTCAAATGCTTGCCGCTGGGTGGCTGTCCTAGAAATACAGGGAAAGGATGGAGCTTCCTAGTCTCCCAGTCTTATTACAAACAAGTATCCAGGGTCAAGATGATTTTAACACATTAAAAAATCATACCAAAACCTCCGATTTTTCATGTTCTCAAGGAAACTGCTTAAGTTATGTTCCAGGGAGCGGGAGGAAGCCAAGAAAGAATTCTTAATCTTAGGGAGCAGGACTGAGTGCAGAAATGTCTTGGAAATGGAAGGCTCCCTTGGCTCCTTGCTACAGCAGCGCCGAAGCCCATATGCAACTGTGGGCAGGCTCCCCCTCTCCGCGCCGCTTATCTCTGCCTCACATTCGCAGGCTCACCAGCCTGGAGTCTCTCTGGATGTTGGCCAAGCCGGCTGTGAATACGCAATAGCTGAGATATGGGCTGGAGGAGCCCACCACATTGTCGCATGCCATGCCGCCGTGAAGGTCTCCCTTCTCCTCTTCTTTCCCCTCTTCTAGCCTTTTCTCTGGCATTGGGAGCTAATCTTTTTGGTCCCACCTCCCTAATGTTTGAAAAAAGGGAGATCCAGATTCCATATTTGCAGGTGGCTGTGCTAGTAATTACAGACACCTCTTGGATAATGGAGGGAGGTTTGGGTGAACAGATTTAGACCAAATAGTGTTTAGCTAGCTGCCATTTTGAAACCTCAGCTAAAGGTATTGTGAAGGGAAAAACTTCCTTATAAACTCCCCACCCCCCACCACCTCACTTGCCTTTTATGACTGGGAGTTTGCTTTCGCTTTAGTTCCCTTCTATTTTGTTTTTTTGTCCTGAAAAAAAAAAAAGGAGTGAAAAAATGGAAAGGCCTCTGGGAAAAAGATTCTAGCCTGAAGGCAGCAAGGACTGCTGGGAAATTTGGTTGGCGGGAGTCTGGAGCCTGCACTGAGGGGACCAGAGGGTTCCGGATCCTGCTATTAGTACTCTCACTCTGGGAGCATCTCTGATTTGGGTGTACAGCTGGGTGCCCTTGAGTCCCTGATATGTTGATAGAACTACTGTACAGTTGTGAAAATTGCAGCTTTCCTTTTGAAGACGTCTTGGGCTTTGACAGAATAGATTCTTTCCCTTTCCATACACAAAAGCTAGAGTTATCAGGAGTTTTCTGATGTTTTTTTCTTCCAGTTCTTCGACTCAATGCCATGGGGTTCTGAGCAATGGCTCAGTTCCCCTTAGGTGAGTTGGGCAGTACTACCACATAGGATTTTAATAAAGTCAGATGCCTTTGCTTGTTTCACATTCTTAACTAGGTGTGTGTGTGTGTGTGTGTGTGTGTGTGTGTGTGTGAGAGAGAGAGCGAGAGAGAGAGAGAGAGATAGAGAGAGATAGAGAGATACAGAGAGAGAGAGAGAGACAGAGAGAGAGAGAAACAGACAGACAGACGGACACACCCATAGCTGCAGGCATAGGAATGGTGTTAGCTGATGGGTTAGTTGTGGGACAAGATGGATGTTAGCTATGTTTGTTTCTAGGATGCGTGATTTGATCATTGTGAACCTTATCATTTTTTGTTTGATTTGATGCTAATCTTCCTCCCTGTATTAGCCTGCTCAGGCTGCTGTACTAAAGTACCACAAACTGAAAGGCTTAAACAACAGATATTTATTGCCTCACAATTCTGGAGGCCGGAAGTTGAAGATGAAGGCGCCAGCAAGGTTGATTACTTCTGAAAGCTGTTTAGGCCTCTCTTAGCTGCTGGTGGTTTGCTGATAGTCTTTGGTGTTTTTGGCTAGTAGACGCATCAGCCCAATATCTGCTTCTATTTTCATATGGTGTTCTCCCTGTGTACATGTCTCTTTCTCTAAATCTCTCCTTTTTTAAGGACACTAGTCATATTGGATTAGGGCCCATCCTAATTACTTTATCTTAACTAATGAGACCTGAAATGATTCTAAATAAGATTATATTCTGAGATCCTGGGAGTCAGGACCTCAACATATACATTTGAGGTGACGCAATTCAACCTATAACATTTCACTTTCTTCTAAAAAAAGTGTGGGTTTTTGTTTTATTTTTTGAAAAAGTTCTTTATGTGGTAAAAATTCAAACACTACAGAAGAATAAACCAGACTCCATTACAGAAGAAAACACTGTTACCTATTTGTTGTTCCTTATGTCTTTCTAGAGATGTTCTGTGAACATAAATAAATATCTATCCTTTTATTTTCCTTCTTTCTTCAAATAGTTAGAATTCCAAATGCCCTGTTCTACATCTTGCTTTGTAAATTTAACAATATATCTCAGATTATTCTATACCGAGAGATATACATTTGCCCTGTTTTTAACAGATGCATTGTATTTAATTGTGTGGATATACCATAATTTATTTAACTTTACCTCTCTTGATGGGCATTTAGGTCATTTTCAATCTTTGCTGTAATGTAACATCTTCTCATTACTGTTTTACTACCCATGAGTGTGTCATCTATACATATCACTCTTTCCCGAAATTCTTATATAATAATATATAAATTGAGAATATTTAAGAAATATTTGTTAAGTTCCTACCATGGATAAATACTTGATATTTCATCCCACTGATGTATCCATCCAATAGCTTGTTCTAAGTCAGTAATGAAAATTCTTGCAGGTAGATCTCTAATTATGATTTAATTTGATTATGCTTTAGCATAAGTTCCTAGAAGTGAGTTGAATGATCTGGCAGTTGTTAAGACTCTGGACCCTTATTGCCAAATTGCATTTCAAAAATGTACCGGTTTATATCTTCACTACCAGAGTGCCCATCTTGCTTTACAATACTATCATTATTATTAAAACAAAAGAAAAAAAAACCCTTGCTAATTTGGTATGTAAAATATGGCATGTCATTGTTTAAATATCTTACTTGTTTATTATCTATTCTTATTTCCTCTTTTGTGGTTTGTCTATGTCCCATGGTCTTTTATCTGTTAAGGTCTTAATACTTTTTATTATCAAGTTGTATGTATACTTTATACATTAAGGGTATTAATTTTTCATATCTGTCATGTGTGTGGCAAATATTTTCACCAGTTTGTGGTTTGACTTTTAAGTTCTTTTTAAACCAATTTTATTGTGGTATAATTTACATACAACAAAATACTCATTTTAATTATATAATTCTTTGAGTTTTGACAAATAACTTGTGTAACCACAACCACAATAGAATATTTATATTATCCCAGAGACTTCCCATGTGTCTCTTTGTAGTTTCTTCCATCTTAGGCCCCAGGCAGCTATTGATCAGCTTTCTGTCACTACAGATTAGTTTTATTGGTTCTAAAATTTCATATAAATAGAATCACACAGTATATACAATTTTGAATCTAGCTTATTTTACTCAGCATTTTGAAAAACAGATTTATCCATGCTATTGTGTACAGTAGTAGTTTGTTCCTTTTCATTGCTGAGAGTATTCCATTGTATCACAATTTTTTATCCATTTACTAGTTGAGAGATATTGGGGTTGTTTCCAGTTTTTGGTTATTATGAATGAAGCTGCTAAGATCATCTGCATATGAGTCTTTGTGGTCTTACCTTCCACCACTTCTCTTGGATAAATGCTGAGAAATGAAACTGCTCTGTCATATAGCATGCACATGTTTCTTTAGCATCAACTGCCATGCTCTTTTCCAAAGCAGTTGCACCATTTTATATTCTCATCGGCAGTGTACGAGCATTTTGATTGCTATACATCTTCACCGGCACTTAATGCTATCAGTCTTTTTAATTTTAGCCATTTTAGTGGGTGTGGTATCTAGTAGTTTTAGTTTGCATTTTCCTGATGACTAATGATACTCAGCATATTTTTCATGTGTTTGTTGACTGTCTGTGCTCTTTTGTGAAGAGACTGTTCAAATCTTTGCTCATTAAAAAAATTGGACTGTTTGTCTTCTCGTTACTGAGTTGCTAGGGTTCCTTATCTATTCTGGGTATAGGTCCTTTGTTACACGTACTATGAACACTTTTGGTCTGTGTATTGCCTACTTATCTTCTTAATAGTGTCTCTCTTTTTTCATTGTGGTAAAATATATATAACATAAAAGGTGTGATTTAAATCATGTTAAGTGCATAATTCAGTGACATTGATTATGTTCACACTGTCGTGAATCCTTTATTCCTGTCTCTAACAGAGTCTTTTGAAGAGCAGAAAATTTTAACTTTGATGAAGGCCAAGTTATTCATTTCCTTTTGTGGTTCTTGCTTTTTGTGTGCTAAGAATCTTTGCCTATACCAAGATCATGAAGATTTCTCTTTATGTTTTCTTTTGGAAATTTATAATTTTAGCATTTACTTTAATTCTATGATCCACTTGAAGGTTTTTTTAAAAAAATTTTGTATTAGTGAGGTCAACTTTGAGGTTTATCTATAATATTGATATTCAGTTAAAATAAGTAAAAATATATAGATGTTAACTATTATGTCTTTTTATTATCCTCTCATTTATCCCAGTGCTATTTAGCTTAGAAATTCCATCTTTCCGTTCAGCTATCAGTTAGATATTCACTGTATAATCCACTGGCTTAAAAAAAAATTCTTTTTCAATTACAGTTGATGTACAATAGTATATTAGTTTCAAGTGTACAACACTGTGACTAGACATTTGTATGTCTTACGGCATACAAATAACCATATGTAGTTATTTACAATATTCCTGACTATATTGATTCACTTGGAATTTGTTTAGTTTTATGTTTTGAGTTGAGGTTTTATTTGATCCTCCCGCCCCTGCCACCACTAATAATTAATTGAATAATGGGAAAAGGAGTTCCTAGTGGGGACATAAGGGGACAAGAAGGTAGAACCTTTGAGAAATGGGCGTCACTTGGGCTTGCTTGCAGGTGCAGTAGTTGTGGGAGACAAGCCAGAGAGGCTGGCTGGGCAGCCTGTGTGAGACCCCTGGACTTGGTCCACTAGGGGCCATGAGCCGCTGAGAGAGATGATGAGAGTGATGTTTTAGCATAGTGTGGGTTGGGTTCTGAGTGGGGAGAGACCCAAGGGATGAGGACTGGAAGGTGGGTACTGGCAATTTCTAGTGTTAAAGAAGGACCCATTGTAACAGAGAGGATGAGGAGTGGGGTGGCAATTACCCATTCTTGATTTCAGAAAGGGTAAAGCTGGAAGGAGGAGTTAAAGATTGACCTTGAGATTCCAGCTGAGGTATCAGGTAGAAAGTCTCTGCTTTAACCAGAAATAAAGGGAGCAGGAGGAGAAACTGCTTTTGGGGGAAATAAAAGAAACTTTAAAAATAAAATTTTAGAGGAAATGTATAACATTCCTTGAGAATACAATCAGAACAGTTTCCTATATTTTGTACATTTTAAGTTTCCAAAGTGCTTTTACATACTTTTTTCTTTTAAAAGTTTTTAATTTATGTGTGGCGTGATAGGCAGGGCAGACACTGCCCCATTTTCCTTCTTACGGATGAGGAAGGTAAGGCGAAGTGAGGTTAGGAGGCTTGCCCCAGTTCTTTCTCTTCTGAGTTATGGGCACTTGTGTGGGGAGGAGGAAGCCTGGAGTCAATTCTGATTTGGCTTCTACCCACTTGCTGTGTGAGTGTGGCCAGCTTGCTCCCACACTTCAGCACTTCAGCATTCAAGGTGGGGAGGTCTGAGGGCTCACATGTACTGGGAAAAACTCTGGATTGGACTCAGGGGCCTTGGATTTGAACGTAATTTTCACCATGTCTTTGCCAGCGCTTGGCCACTGTCAGTCTTTTTAATTTTAGCTATTACAATGGATATTTAGTGGTATCTCATTGTGATTTTAATTGTATTTTCTTGATGACTAATGATGTTGAACATTTTTCACAGGGGTTTTGGCCATCCATATTATTTTTGTGAAATATTTGTTTAGTTTTTTTTGCCCATTTAAAAAATTTTGGGTCATTTGTCTTATTTTTGAGGCTTAGGAGTTCTTTATATATTCTGACTATACATCATTTATCAGATATATATGTGTTGTAAATATTTTCTCCCAGACTGTGGCTTAATTTTTATTTTCATATTAGTGCCTTTAAAAGAGCAGACGTTTTAAATTTTGATCAAGTCCAATGTATCATTGTTTTCTTTTATGGCTTCTGCTTTTTGTGTTCTAAGAAATCTTTACTTCACTCAAGATCACAAAGATTTTCTTCCAAGTTTTCTTCTAGAAGTTTTATAGATTTAGCTCCTACATTTAGCTGTATGATCTATTTTGAGTTAATTTTTTTTCTGGTATGTGAGGTCAGGGTTAAGGTTTTTAAATAAAAAAAAATTTTTTTTTTTTTTTTTGCTAATGTCTTTTGCTGTTTTTGGTAGGGTAATGCTGACTTTGCAAAGTGAATAACATTACTCTAGGTGCTGCAGGGAATATAATGGTAAGATCCGACCTTTGCTGGAATCACACGTGTGCACGCACACATACCCCAAGCATGATAAAAGGCAGAGTTTGATGGCCTCCATAATCGTGTTGGCATTCAAAGAAGAAAGAGGCCATGGGAAGCCTCCGAATAAGGATTCCTGATGAAGGTGACACCAAAGAAAGGTTTAGTAGGGCTGCAATGTGGCCCAACTCCAGGCGCAACGTTCAAATGCTAGTCTGTTGAATGGTGCTCCCAATCAGGGCATATAGAATAGAACCTGCATGGTGTCCACCTGGAGTTGTGGGGTGTAGTGGCCCTGCTGACATAGGTCCGCCAGCCAAGAGACTGTCCTGCTGGGGTGGGCAGGTGTTCTGGGTGACTGGTTGTTTTACATAAACTATGCCTTTGCCTCCCCAACTTTTAAGTTAAACTCCTACTGATCTGTGTTCTCAACCCATTGAATATGGATGGAATGGAGGGCCCTGGAGAGGAAGGTGGGAGGAGGGGGGACTAGCCCTTGTGGACCACCCCCTTTGCCACCCCAGCGCTGTGCTCAGCATCCCGAATACATGATCTCATCAGTCCTCCCACCAACTCTACAATCACAGCTTCGTTATTTCCATTTTTGCAGATTAAAAAAAGGAGACTCATCAAGGTTGAGTGCCTTGCCAGGGTCAGCTGCTAGTGAGGGTAGAGCTGAGATTACTGCCCTGCCCGCTGGCTCCCTTCAGCCCCTGCAGCACTCTGCCCCACTGCTCTGAGAAAACTTAATTTCTGAGGAAAGCAGGAAAGGAATGGGTGCCAGGGGGAGGTCAGGACTAGATATTTGTGAGTGGGTTTGTTCTGATTTAGCAAAAACTCCCTCAGCATGGTAGGCTGGGCTGTGGCTGACTGGCTGCGTGGTCAGGGTTTGCAAAGCTTCCAAAGATCCTTTTGCTAGAAGGGCTTTAAAAGCTGAAGCTCTCAGCAGTTTCTATCAGTTGGTATTTTTTCCCTCCAGATTGAATCCTGTCAGGATTTTATTGGCTTACATGTTCCCAGAATGACCCCAGGTCTCTCTTACCTGAGCAGCAAGAATTCTTTACCAACCCTATCTTTTTGGCCCGCAACACTCCCTATTCACTTTTTCAGGAACCTCTGATTTCTGCAAGAAGTATGGGGTAGAGCACAGCAAGAACAAAGGAAAGCCAGACCTTGTTTTGATCCAGATTTGGGGTTTGCTCCTCTCCCTGATCTCATATTTTTAAAGCAGCCCTGGAAGTGAGGGTACTGTGGAGAAGCTAAGGCTGTGAGGAGCTTGAGTGTGGGAAGTCAGAAGTCACCTGCTATCAAAGTCCCCATAGTCCTGTCCCTATTCCAACCTCCTGATCACTCAGAATGCCCTTGTCTTCAGACCCCTCTCAGGGAGCCCTTCCTGTTTGCCTCTGGGTATTCGGCCTCTGGTCCTTTGTTTGGTCATCATGGGCCCTGCCCCTGCCAACTCAGAGGCAAACAGAGATAGGGCTAGGCCATGGCTGCCCAGCCTTGGGGACAGCATTCCACACTGCTCTGTGTCAGCAGAAAAAGTATCCACGATAACCTGTATTCTAGAGCCCTCTCATCCACGGTCCGTGAGTTCCCTTTCCCAGCCTGCAAGGCCTCTCTCTGTTCCTGGCCAGTCCTGCCCACCAGCCCCAGTGCCCTCTCTCTGCTGGCCAGCAGCGCTCCAGGAATCCTGAAGCGTGCAGCTCAGTGCTCTCGGTGACTTGATGAGAAGTGTTCTGGGTTGGTTCTCCTTGCCACCACCTCCTTTCGGGACTTGCCAAGGATGACGCCCGCCTCTAAGCTCCTCCCAGCTCCCAAAATACCAACCCTGCCTCCCAGCCCTGCCAGAAAATGCTTAGCACATTAGCGGGTTTAGCCGCCACCATTGCAGTCATGTAGGAGGCTGCAGAGGTGCATACGTTTCATTCTGGAATTCTTTCCAGTTGCTCGCTATTTTGACAACACTGGGTGGCACCGTTACCAGGAAGCTGCCTGGCCTGTGAGACTGAAGTGGCTGGGGGCCTGGGAGTGGGGGTGAGGATGGGGAGAAAGCAAGGATGGGTAGTGGGCACAGCAGCTGTGAGGGAGATGGGTAGAGGGTGCCAAGCCCTGTTCTCTCTGGTTCGCCTCCCTTCCTGCCTGCTGAAGCAGACTTTCAACAGATCTTGGATGTTAGCAACTGATTCCCAGTTGCCTTAGTGCTGTGGCTTCTGCTTGCAGGAGAGGCAAGAGGCTCCAAGACTGCCAGAGAGGCAGCAGGATAGAGTGAACCAGCAAGCCTGTTGGACTCAGAAGACCTTGCTGCAGTTGCTTCCCTGACATTTAGTAGCTGTGGGCTCTGGCGCAGGTCCCCAACTTCCTAGAACTCATGGTCTTCATCTTACAATGGGAATCTTGTGGCCAGCCCCTCCACCTCAATATAATGGGCAGGAGAGTGGGGTATGGATCTACAATAGACTGTGCGACAGTGTTTTGTAAACTGTAAAGTGGCAAATATTTGTATTCCTTGCTCCTGGAAGGCAAGGACTAGGTTTTGTTTATATTTGAGTTCTTTCTCCATTTTTTTTTTTTTTTGATAGAAAAGTAAACATGGTGACTTTTTGGAAGTTTCTGATATGTGCATTGATGATCAATGTGGTAAGGAAAAGTAAGGCTACGGCTGTATTAGTTTGTGAGGGATGCTGTAACAGAATGTCACAACCTGGGTGGATCAAACCGCAGAAATCTATTGCCTCACAGTTCTGGAGGCAAGAAATCTGAGATTGAGGTATTGGTAAGGTTGGTTCCTTCTGAGAACTTGAGAGGCTGTCTGTTCAGGCCCCTGTTAGCTTCTGGGGCTTTTCTGGCAGTCTTCGGTAGTCCTTGGCTTGTAGGAGCAACACCCCACCCTCTGCCTTCATTTCATCTTCACGTGGCATTCTCCCTGTGTGCATACCTCCAGATTTACTCTTTTTGTAAGGACACCAGACAAATGGGTTAGGGTTCACCCTAGTAACCTCATTTTAACATCTGCAGCAACTCTTTCTAGAAATGGTGGGTAACGGGTCTTCTGAGCATAGGGAAAACCAAAGTTATGTGCCAGGCCTGGTTGGGAACGGTTCTGGTCTAGGTGCAGATGGTTGCTTGGTGATGAACCCCATTTTTTACTACTATTCTTGGATTTGGTGTGGGGGGTGTGTATGTCTTTGTCTCCATAGAGTTAGCTTTCTCTGTTCCCTTTTGAGTAACTAGCTCCTGGTAAATAGAATCATTCCATTTATGTTTTAGACTCAGATGCAGTACCTGTTCTTATAGTTCACACCTTTTTAGTGTCCCTCTTTCCATTCAAGCCACTAACCCCATACACTCAAGACCCACCCTCCTTTATAACTTGGAAGCTTGGGGGCACAGCTCCCCTTGTAGGATTCAACTGGCAAGAATGTGGTTCACATTCTCCTCCCCTTCCTTTCCTCTTCTTGCCATCCTTTTTATCCGGCACTAGTTTCCTTCTGTGACGTCTCTCTGATGGGGGAACCTCACATTCCATGTGCCCTGGGTGCTTGCACATCAGGAAGTACTCTGAGTTGACTTCAGGATCCAGAGCGTGTTTCTGGATTCCAGTGTTGATGCTGGTTGTGGAGGGCATGGGACACCTTGCCACCCCTGCCCTTCAGTATGTCAGCGTCACTGCTGTCCTTTTGCTTCTACCTCATGACATGCTCCAATTTAGGAAGGGGCTGACATGGCAGAGACATGTATAAAAGTCACCCCCTAAATAATAAGAGGCAATCTTCTGAATTATGCCATGTACCAGGCATAATACTAGGTGTTTTCCATCCTCTTTCTCATTTATTTCTCTCAATTATCCTAAGAAGCAGGTATTTTCATTAACATTTTACAGATAGGCAGTTGAGGTTTTGAAAAGGAAATAAAGGAAATGCAAACTGCTCAAATCCTCTCAGCTAGTGAGGGACTTAGACACTTTTTATGACGCCTCAAGTTCTACTCTCCTATCCACAGGGTGCCTCAAAGGGTGGGCAGTATCTCACTTGCATCACAATTACTTGGAAAGGTGAGTGAAAAGTCGGGTTCCTGGTTTCCACCCTTATCTACTGAAAAGATTAGGGTGGGGCTGGGAATCTACATTCCAAACGAGGGACCCCAGGGACTCCTGTACTCTTGGAGGGCTAATCACCCTCCAGGGGATTGCTTCCTCACCAGTGCCTTCTTCTCTTCCTGTTCCACCCAGGCTGCCATTTACCACAGGTGGGTGTTCTGAAATGTGGGGCTACCTGAGTTCTGCTTCCCACTGTTAAATGGAGCCTCCCCAAATCCCCACTGCCCTGCCCCATCTCTCCCTGGTGTAGAGTGGCCCCAGAAGTTCTGGCGGAGGCTGGGCAGTCAGGCTTCATGGGTACTGGGCACAGAAGCTGTAAGAGACTGGAGGAGGGTGGCTTGTGTGGCCCATGCTGATCAGACACTTTCCTGCCCTTTCTGGATATTCCTGTGTCTGTCGCTGCTCCACTTGGCCCCAAGGTCCTCGGTGGAGTGCCCAGGCCTGGTGTCACCAGGCAGCAGCTGGAGGGTGGGGGGTAGGGGGGAGTGCAGAGAAGACCTGAGCCTTGTTTGGCGATGATGTTTAAGTTTCTCTGTGACTGAAAGAGAGTGACTGTTCCAGGGCGAAATCTTGGGGTGACCCTGGCAGAAATATGGAGTGACCCTGGCAGAAATATGGAGTGCTCCCTGAGGGCCTCTGTGGAGAGCCACACACCCTGCTTTCTGCTTTGTCTTTCTCTGCAATCATTCTGTCTTTCTCAATCTTCTTCACTCTCTCCTGTACCCACCGTTCCATTTTGCATCCTCCCATCAGAAAAACCCACCACCAAAATCCCCCCTAAAAACCCACTACATTCCAGCAACCTCAAAAAAGAAAAATCTGAAGGAGGAAGTACTATTGGCCTTTTACTAACTGGGCAACAATTACTTGCTCACCCATGAGCTTTAAGTCCTATCTTATGAAGCCCCTGGCCCACCTCTTTCACAGGCTCTCATGGGTCACAGGACACTGGAGCTAAATGTATAAGCCCCATCAGGCAGGAACTTGCTGTGCCCCCAGTGACTAGAAGAGTATCGGACATGTAGGAGGTGCTCACTGAACATTTCTTGGCCGAATTAATAGCAGAGCTGAAAGGCATTGCCAAGTTAAACTTGCCCAGAAGGACCAGATAAGCAAACAGGCTCAGAAAGGTAAAGTCATTTGCTTGAATTTGCACAGTGAGTAGGTAGTGTGGTTGGGGCAGGAACCCAAATCAAGAGGATTATTCCTGAATTCCCAAAAGGATTGAAATCTAAGTCATGGCTTCTGAAAACATATCCTGTAAGCCCAGAGACCTCCGGCTGTTTTCTCTGGTAGGAGATCTGTTCAGATGCCTCTCTCTCTGGGTTTAAGAGCTCAGGAATCTGGATAGAAGAAACAAGCTGGTCCCGTGCCCGCCCCCCTGCCCCGCCCTTCCCTGAATAGACAGCATCTCTGAAAATGCTGCTTGGATTTCCAGGCTGACATTCTAAACACTACCTCATCCTAAAAGTAAATGGTGAACTATTTTCACACACTATTAAAATTTTAATTTGGAAAACTCCTGTCCTTGGAATGCAAAATTCACCAGGCATTTTATATCCTGCAGGTTGAGCTGGTTACTAGAACCTTCTTGTCAGTCCTACTGGTGAGCCCACTTGTAGAATTAAACTGGGGGGATTTGAAAGTGACTTACACTGTTTGAGTTCAAAATATCTTCTTTGTTCAAAATGTTCACTCAGTTTAGAGTTCTTTTCTCCTTTCCTCTCCTTCCTATTGCTCTTTCATAAAGCAGGGCATTTTGACACTAACTAGTAGGGGGTAGTGGTAAAAAATTAATATGGTTAATGTGAGCATCAATCACACAGTCCTAAATTTCACCTCATTTCTGTGGCTCTCCAGTGCTGACCTGTTCTCCATTTGTGGTCTCCTCCCTTCCAGTCCTTTCATCCATCTTTCATCCTCCCCTTTCCCCAAATCTCTGTCCCAGACCTTTACCCATTCCCAACTCCCACTGCATCCTTTACCTCATCTTGAGATTATTTTTTTCTTATCCCTGAGGTCTGGGTGGGGTGACCTTAGGGAAAGCAGAAGAGTATCTCTTTCTTACATTACCTGATATTTTTTAAAAGTTGAAAGTTTAGTGCGTTTCTTTCTTTCTTTTTTTTTTTTTTTAGGCATTGTCAAAAAGCCCCCTGCTCAACATACTAAGTCAAAGGGATGTATCAAAATTATGTTGGAGTCAATATCACATACTTTTTCTAGCAATAATGATAATGAAAATGAAGTATTTATTGAGCCTCTGCTACATATTAAGCACAGTGCTAGGCACTTTCCCTAGTACTTAGTTGTCAAATCCTTAAAACAGTCCTAGGAGACAGGTATTTTAATCCTTTTTTATTTTATTGATGAGAAAACAAATATCTTAAGTAGTTTGCCCAAGGTCATACAGTGTATAAGAAAGGCAATTACAGTATTAGTAAATGACATAAACTCACTTAGTCTGTGCCCTGAAAAGGTGAAATATTTGCCTCAAAGACCCCAGATGTCCAACTTGTGGACCTTCTTGAGTATTTTAGTGTGGTGTGATGGTGGCCTCTGAAATTCTCAAGATTAGAGAATTTCCCCTCCCTGACCCCATAGGTAGGCTACAAAGAAACCAGTCCTTCAAGTAGGGACAGGCTCTTATAAGGAATGGTATAGAGATGAAATTTGGTGCCAAATTTATATCTGATCTTGCTGCATTTCAACAAATACCTAAGCACTGGGCAGTATGGAGACTAAAACCAGACCAGTCTATTCCATGCCCTCTAGGCGCTCACAGTTTAGAGGAGGCAGACACAATTAAGTGTTGCAGGTACACAAGCGAAGTGCCGAAGGGGAGTGGGGCAGTGAATGGAGCATTTGGGGAAAGGAATGACATAAAATCATGTCAACATTTCAGAAGTCATTTGGTCATACTTCTATGAAAGGTTTTCTACATTTCCATAATAGTGTTGGTTGTAAGAATAGGTTCTCCTCTTTCCCAGTGGAAAAAAAAAAATTACAGTGTCAAATGTTTTTCCAAAATTTGCAGGACTGAACTTTGTTACTGCAAGAGGTATTGAATATGAAGGCACTTTGAGTCCTTTAAAGCCCTTGTAAGGCAAGAGTTGGAGGCAGGTCTGGAGAGATGAGTAGAGGAGTGAGGACTGGGTTATCTGTTGTTCTCTTCCCACCACTGAACACAGGAGGCAGATTTATTGTATAAATCTGTAGAGTTCTCACGATGCTGTAGCGTGTGAGAGCTCTTCCCATAAGTCCCAGCTCCTTTCACGGACCCTTCCGACTGATCATGCTTGTTTAAAGTCTCAGTCATAACCTTTCATCATTAGAAAGGGACTTTAACGATGTAAAAGAACTATGTGTGGTTCCTATGATAGTGTGTGGGGAAAGTGTAAGGAAAGAGGGACGAGGAGTGCGGAGATCGAAGTTGTCTGGTAGGAAAGAAGGCCTGAGTGGCGTCCCGCAGAGGTGGGGACGCATGAGGCCATGGTTGGAGAGAGGAATCCCCTTCAGAGAGAAGAGAGATGTTTCTTTTAGAAACTAGGGACGTGTTAAAAAAAAAAATCATTTTCCATACCCTTGCTGTGACCAGAACACACAAAGATGGATGGCCCTGTGCGTCTGTGGCATGCTGCTGCTTCTGCTTTGTGAGTTCAGGATGCGCCTCAGTTTTAGAAGCCTCGGATTTCTCTTTTCTCAGTGATGGGCTGTGGTGGCAGGTCTCAAGCGAGGCTGGGGCTGCACCTTGAATTTAGAAGCATGTGTGTCTCCAGGGCTGGTAGGGACTCTCATTTTGCAGGAAACTTAATTCTCTAAGAGGAAAACTACTACTTCTTTGTCATTTCCCTCAGTAGCTAGCTTGATATGGCAGTCATGGAACCCATGTTTATTAAATAAACCAAGGAAAAGAGCTAGTTATGGCAGAGGGATGGAAATTCAAATTAAAAAAAATTTTTTTTTTATGTTACTGTCTTTTCTATGACATCACCCAGGGTTCTGTGTATTTTATACCAAATTCCCTGGAAACTAGTCATTGGTATAGTGGAAAGGAATCTGTTTATTAATGGCATGGATTCACTGAGCAGAATCAGATTCAGCTCCCTTTGAGGGCTCCAATGTGTCAGATCTTAAGCCTTGACACTTTCTCTTGCCCCCTACTACTTCCTCTTCTTTCTGCCTCCTTATTGGAAAAAAATATATACAATGTCCTCACCCCATCCCCTAACACACTATCAGTTCCTGTGAAAGAAGGCCTTGTGCTTAAATAATCCTGTGAAAAGGAAAAAAAAAATCCCCGTCTCATATAAATGTGAAGGTACTGGTATGGGGCAGCTTTCAGTCTATTTAAATTAGAAATTTTGTAGATTGTTGTTGTTTTGCTGTTCTTGTGGGATGGTATCCAGTATCCCAGTGCTCACGTAATGCTTTGACTTCACTATCACTTCTCCTAGGATAATTATAGGTTGGCATAATGTACCTATTGTTCTATTCCACAAAGAAGCACTGTCATAGAATGATGGAGGGGTGGCTGGAGGGGGTTGCAGTGTGGATCTGGAAGGAGGATCTTTGTGTTTGTGTGAATGCATGTGTCCTGGACAGCCATGCTGCATCTTGAATTATTTTTCTTATTCTGTTCTTTGGATCACCTGTGTCCTAGTTCCCCAGTTGTTTGTCCACCATTTTCTTCATTACATTTCTGCTTTTGGTTTCTCTGCGCCCTTCCCTCCTGGGGTTATCCCTGAGTGCTGGACACAGCCTGAGCACTTCAGCCATAGACTCTAAGCTAAGGTTTTGAAGGAAGTGTTTAAAATTCTTTCAATGAGGTTATTTGCCTGAGTATGACAGGCTCAAGTGCTCATGGTATTGCAGATGAACTCAGAGGCCATTTTCTTTCACTGAACATGTGTGTTTCTCATTTGGATTGCTCAGAGGCCTAGTCACTACAAAGCTTAGGCATTCGTTCGTTCGTTTGTTCATTCATTCATTCATTCATTCATCCATTCATTCATTCTAAGCTCATTGAGTGCTTGCCATAAGGCTGGCTCCTGAACTAGATGTGGATACCTAGTGATGAGAAAAAAAGAGCACCAATCCTGCCCTCATGGAGCCTTCCACTCTAGCTGCCCAGGTAGGCTGGTAAAAGATCTGCAGGTGTGGTTCACCCACTTGATCCTAATGGGATCTTTGACTGACATGCTGGGCTTGTCTCTTGCAGCTAGAATTAGAACTAGATCTTCACAGCTCATGTGCCAATCATTGTCAGGCAATCCCGCCTCCCCTTCCTGCTCCCCACGGCAGTGAGATCTCTTAGACTGAGCTCTCCCTTGGAGATTTTTATGATAATACCTGTCACTCCCTCTCTCTTCCCTCCCCCTCTCATCGGGCCCTTCTGCATTGGGGCTGTTAGTCAGGCACAGAATTGTTTCTGACTCTAGCCATAAGCAGTATTTTATTATTTTTTTTGATGAAACACCAATAGCATCTGAATGGAATAACAACCTATATTACTATGACCTTCGGAAACCGTGGCCTCTGTACCCCACCCTGAAGGAGGCAAAGGCAGGCTTTGCTGAAACTAGGGATGTAGGGGCCTCTGGATTCTGTGAGCACAAGCTTAAAGGAGAGGAGGCCTTTTCTGTCCTTGAAAGAAACTTGTCTCAGCTGTGTTGCCTGGGAAGGTAAATGCCACACGAAAGAATTACGTTCTTTATCTAACACTCTCATTTAACTGGGAGTCTTGTATCTTACCTGGTGACTTTACAGGGTGGTTTGGGTGTAGGTAGAGAGGCAGGCAGTGGGCAGGGACTGGTGATGTGATGGTGATGGTGGTAGGATGTGGTTATTGGAGTTCTGAGGTCCTGAGGGATGTGACAGTTCCCCAGGATATCAAAGTGAGATATGGTTGAGGATGTGAGATCAAAGATCTCTGCCATGCGTGGTCTTTGGAGAAATGGTCATGGAGTGATAGCCCTCTCACGAGCCAAGAAAAAGAATGGCTTTAGCCTTACATCTCACCCAGTTGTATCTGAAAATACATTCTGTGAAATAAACAAATGCATTCCCTTTGTATATACTTTAAAAAAGAGTACAAATTCTTTCCTCCTGAAAAGTTAAAACAAACCCAAGGCTGAAAAGCTGTGTACTCAGAGACCATCCAAAGTGTGTGTCAGGCCTGGGGCTGCTTCGGGAGGTGTGAGGTTGGGTGCCCAGATTCTTTGCTCTCACTCCCAGGAGCTAATCCTGGACATTAATACCTATATGAATCTCAGACACATAGTGTGTGAACACTGGGCAGGCCCTTGGAGATCAGCTGATCTGAGAACCAGGAACGCACAGAACTGATGAGCTGTGAGGGGTCTCACTTAACAGACAAGGAAATTGAAGCCCAGAAAACTTAGTGATGGGCTTCAAGTTTAATGCAACAGAGTGGGATGCAAACCCAGGTCTCTTGACTCCCACGTTGGATGCAATTTACTGTGATGGTCCACTCACAGGTCCTGTTGTCTCTCTCCAATATAAGTATGTTAAAGGCAGAGACCATGTGTGCCGTATGTTCTGTAGTGTCCCAGGGGGCCAATGTCAGTCCTGCACACCCAGCTCTCCCTGTTGGCAGAAGCAAGGGAGCGTTTGCTTGCTGGTATCCACAGGCTGACTTTTGTTGGTGCCCTCTCTTCTCAGCAGGAATTGATTTTCTGTGGCTGATCCCATGCTGGTGTTTCCTTTTCTCTGAGACCTAGTTACCCCAAAGGCAGATACCTGTCAGGGATGGCATCTGCTAGAAGATTATTTCCATGAAACTAGTACTTTTTACCCCTTAGCAGCTGTCTTTCTCTTATGTCCTCAGAGTATTTATGGATATAAAAGAAGGATAGTTGCTGAGAGGTAAAACAGCTAATACTTCTGAAGTAGCTGCTCGTGAATTCCAGGAATGGCGCTGTTTCCTCCTCCTGTTCTATGCCGTCATTCCCTGGCCGTAAGGGGAGATGAAGATCAGAGTCCTCAGATTTTCTGTTTTGTGCCTAACATTTGAGGTAGCATGCCTGTAGCATGACTGGGCTGTGTCCAGGTGCATTCAGTGTGGGTGCTGCTTTTCTGGTTGGCCCCACTGAGCCACCACATCCTGAGCAGAGACAGCTGAACCCACCTGGTGATGGGATCACTCCTTGGCAACTCCTGGAAGGATTCTTTTGCTCAGAACTTTATGATGACGTCACAAAGGCAATGAAAGAGGGATTATGATTCACAGTGGAGTGAATGGTATGTAGTTTCCTAAGCGATTGCCTGCACTGTGAGCATGCATAACTACAATGGGTAGTTCACAGCGTGGTTCAGTGTGAATCACTGTGACCCTGTGAATCCTTGTGATGACTTCAACCAGGTGGCTGAAGGACAGGCCTTGTATTGGCTCTGATCCTAGTCTCTATTGCTGTATTTTTTTTCTCCTTTCAGTTCTTTGAGCCACTTACTGTCCCTCTCTGGCTACCTTAAACTCTTTTTGTCCTTGTTTCAAGGCTGGAGCCTCATGGATACATCTGTAGACATTTGCCTGCAATCACTTCAAGTCCAGATACAAAAACACAGCACCTGCATTCTCTGTTTTTGTTTGTGTGTTTGCTGCCCACATCTGAGTAGATACTAGGGACTGAGGAGAGGCTACTGCCTAGGGCCAGTGTTTCATCCGAGGTAGCTGCCTGTGAATGTCAGGAATGGTTTCTCCTTGTGCTGCAGTATTGGCGGGATTGTGTTAACCACCCTGGCTGAGAGGAGGACTCTGGGGATGAGTGCTATCCAGAGGGTCATCCCCCAGTATTCCAAGGAATTCTGTATTTCCTTCCTCATATTATCGAAAAATCCCAATTATAGTGGCCTAAGGGTTTTATTCTTTATTTGAGTCATGCCTATTTATATGTAGGCTCAATTTGCAAATATATAACCACTTGCCTGTCTGCCTATCCATTAATTGATCCATTGATTGATCCATTGATTGATCCATTGATTGATTGATCGATCCATCCAATAAGGGATGGTAAACCTATATATTTAAAGAAACCAGGCAGGTAAAGTAAATGAAGAAAATGGGCATGGTAAAGTCAACAGGGAGTGGAGAGGACTGTGGTGAGCCAGAGAATGCAGTTCACTGAGCTGCCATCTGCAACAGTCCCTGACCTCTCAGGTTTGTGTGGCACCTGTGGCCACAGTGAACCGTCTATATCTCAAGAGCATTTGGGTTTGAGCAGCCCTGGCCTCTTCATCAGTCTGCATAGAGTTTGTTGTATAAACTTTGGAATGTGTATCAGTCAGGGCTTTTTAAGTTTGCAAATAGCAAGAAATTCAAACTACTTAAGCACAAAGAGGAATGTAAGGGCTCTTGTTTCTAAAGGTTCAGGATTGTGTCTTCTTCACTTGAGACTGGGTCTAGGGGCTCAACAAGGTTATTTGGGCTTATCTACCCCTTCTTCTCCTCTTGTGTCTGCTTTCCTTTGCATTGTCTCCTACAGAGACCTGCTTCATGGGTCTCCTAGCAGCTTCAGGTACGTAATTTTATTAGCTTTTTCATATTAAGAGAAAGAAAGCACCGCTTTCCCACAGAAATTCCAGGACAGGCCCTGTTCATCCTTGAAGCAATCACTAAGGCCAGGGCTGATGGTTTTCTCATTGACCAGGGCTGAGTCGTAAGCTTTTCTCTAAAATTGAGGGGAGAATGGGTTGATTTTTCTCTGCTGATGGTGGGGAACAGGTGGGTCCCTGGAGGGAAATGAAGGTGTTATTGGAAGGAGATGGAACGGCAGATCTGCAGGCAGATAGCTCATGCTTGCCGCAGGAAGGAGGGATTAATGGAAGGTTAAGCTCTTACAATGGCACTGTGAAGCAAGACCCAGACATTGAGCAGGACTACAGCTGCCCACCCTTTCAGATCCCCTCACCCTCAAGTTTGGATAGTGACCACCTCTGACCTCTGTCCAGCCTTGTCACACACAGGAGGAGCAGAGCACACTGCTTAGTAACTAACGGTCTTGCACTGACTTTTACACTCTTCCAAGATGTCTGAGCCTAAGGAAACCTGATGCTAATACCACAACTGACTGAACCTCCAATCTAGTTCTGCTGTTGTAGGAGGAGTTGCAAAGATGAATGGTTTCCTTTGAGCAGTGCCTGTCTTGGGCTCAGAACTTGGCTCCACTGAGCCCACGACTTGTCCAAGGCAGGAACTGAGGCCGTGGAAGAGCCATATTTTGAATTTACAGCCTCTGACTACCCACCCTGGGTAGTAGCTGCTGGAAGGGGAAAGGGACCAGGTTGTACCCTCAGCACCTGGCAGCCCCTGGTGCGGCCTAGTGGGGGCTTAGAGTTCTCCATTGGAACTTTGGTGTCAGGTCTAACCTTAGTCACATGTAATGCTCAGTGCCAGAAATACCAGCTCTCTTTGTATAAATAGTTTTCTCTTCATCATTAAGAATGATTTTAAATGTTTCTTTTTGTTGTTGAAAATATGGCTACTAGAGAGCAAAATACTAAAAGGAAGGTAGAAAAAGGGTAAGTGGAGCTAATAAAAAAATGTATTTATAAAAACACTTGAAACCATCAATAAGTAAAACTCTGCTTATTGATGGTGTAGACGAGCTTTCTCCAACCTTTTTGGCACCAGGGATCGGTGCCCCTGTGAGAAGATAAAGCTTGATGATCTGAGGTGGAGCTGGGGCGATGATGCTAGCACTGGGGAGCGGCTGCAAATACAGATGAAGCTTCACTCAGTCCTCTGCTGCTCACCTCCTGCTGTGTGGCCCGGTTCCCAACAGGCCATGGACTAGTACTGGTCTGTGGCCCAAAGTTTGGGGACCCCTGGCGTAGAGCATCCAAGAGCCTTCACACCCTATCTCTTTGCTGCAACAACCTACCGAGGTTGACAGGGAAGGGCCATCTTCTTTTAATATCAATATCTATTTTACAGATGCAGAAATGATAATTGAGAATTAGCAAAGTCTTGCAATTACTGGGAGAGTTGAGTCTGGAATCCAGATTTCTAAACAACTAGTTTAATTTTTAAATCGTTTCACCCTACATTATATGTTCATGTGAAACTTTGTTTTCTACTTGACTAAACTTGGTGAAGAAGAATGTTGACTGAGTAAATAAAAAAAAATTTTTTTTAAATTAGGTATCTGATAATTCAGCCTGCAGATCGTCCTTAAACCAAAGTATCTTAGTAGAATTATTTGATTTGATATAGTTTGAGCTTTTTAGCATGTTATTCATTAATTCACAGTTCTATTGATTCAATACTTTATTCATGAAAGAGTTACAGTGTGACTGTCTATGCCAGGCCTTTATTGGCTATTGAGAATATGAAGGTGAAAGAGACACTGGTTCCTATTAGTTTTGCTGTGTATTTATCAAAACACCCCAAAGCTAGTAGTTTCAAACAGCAACCATTTCTTTTGCTTACTATTTTGTGGGTTAGTAATTTGATCTGGGCTCAGCTGGGTGGTTCTTCTGATTTTGGCTGGGCTCACATAAGTGTCTGTGGTCAGCTGCTACGTAGGTTGTGGGCTGGCTAGTCTAAAATAGCCTCGGCCAGGACAGCTTATCTTTGCTCCATGTGTTTGCTCATCCTCCAGCAGGCTAGCCTAAGTTTGTTCATGTGCCAGCCAAGTAGGCAGGGTTCCAGGCGAGCAGAATGGAAGCTTGCTTGCAAGGGCTCTTGAGGCCTGGATTTGGAACTGGCACATCCTAACTTGCGCTATATTCTGTAGTCCAAAGCTAGTCGATGAGTGTATCCTAGCATACTTTTCAGCTGCAGGAGGGCAGTCTGATCTGTGTGGTCTGCTTAGGCCTGTCATCTACATGCCTTGCTTCTCTTGTCGCTTATCCACATCTCACCTTACCCCAGTGGGAAGACCTGCCCTCCTTGCTTCCTCTTCTCTAGTTCTACTATATTTCAGATTCCACCTTCACATAAGCTTCTGGAGTGATTCCAGACTAAACTGACCTCTTCTGGATTCTTTTTATCAGCAGCAATACTTGTAGATAGATAGTGTTGACCATTTATAGGGTATTTTAGTCAGAGACTGAAGATGCAAAATATCCCTGCTCTGAAGAGGCCTACTTTCTAGGAAAATGGAAACAGAGTTGTTTGTAAGGATTAAATGAATTAATATACAATGATTAGCATAGTGTCTGAGACATAGTAAGTGTTCCACATACCAGGGATTTTATTTGCTATTTATTAATCCATACAACCATTGTGAGAGGCAAATTTTCCTATCTCCTTTTACAGATGAGTATAAGGTGTGCTCAGATAAGTTATGCATTTTCCTAAAGTCACACAGCTAATTAACAGAAAATCTGAGGTTTAAATTTAAAACTCTTTTTTTTTAACCCCATCTGAGATGAGAATGGAATCAAATGTGAGAGAATTAAATGACTCATGATGTTGTAGTAAGATCAGACCCTTGTCCCTTCAACCTCTGTCTCAGTTTGCTTATCTACAAAATGGGAAGGCAGAAAGATTTACCATGGGAATTGTGGCTATAATCTATACTCCAAATTGATTACAGTATAATTTAAAACAGTACAATTGTTTATAAGAGAAAGACATGTAGAGGAATGGAGCATGAGTTTTGGAAGTGTGCTTGTGTATCCCTCTTGTCTTCTTTTTGTAAAAGTAAACAAATGAAATCTGTTTCTGGATCCTATCCTGACTAGGAACTGCTGATCATAAATCTAGATCTTTGAGTGTTTCTCCTTGGGCCCCTCAGGCCTTGACACAAAGGGGTTGGTTAGCTGTGGGCTGAGCGGCCCCTCTGATTCCTGAGGTCTGACAAGGCTTGCTGGTACTTGCTGTCAGTCAGGTAGTTCATGTCAAACTGGTTTATTTAGTGACTGGGACTGATAGAAGCAAAGTAACTGGTTAATGGGACTAGTGGGTAGCTCATTTAACAATTCTTAACAGTTTGCAGCAGAAACCACTTCCGGGTTCCACCTTCAAAGATGTCCAGATTCTAATCCCTGGGACCTGTGAACACATGTTACCTTACACAGGAAAAAGGACTTTGTACATGTGATTAAATTAGGGGCTTTGAGATGGGGACATTTTCCTGGATTATGTGGGGGCTCCTAGGTAATCACAGCGTCCTTATAAGAGGGATGCAGGAGGTTCAGAGTCAGAGATGGCGATGTGACAGTGGCAAGAGGAACTGAACTGCTGAAGTTCAGGAGCCAAGGAAGGTGAGCAGCCTTTAGAAGCTGGAAAAGACATGGACACATATTCGTCACTAGAGCCTCCAGAATGAATGCAGCCCTGCTGAAATCTTGATTTTTAGCCCTATACCACTCATTTTGGACTTCTGACCTCCAGAACTATAAAATAATAAATTTGTATTGTTTTAAGCCATTAAGTTTGTGGTAATTTGTTATAGCAGCAACAGGAAACTGATACACCACCTTTCCACATGTCCTGTTGAATTTACCAATGTTCCAACCTACTCTGGCTCCTTCTCTCCATCCCAGTAGCCTTAATCAAAGGTGATAGATGAATGCCCTTGACTCTTTCCATACCTGCCCCCGCCCCCTGCTGGGAAGATCTGTGCTGTGATTCAGGTTCCTGCTAGTGTGGATGGCTTTGCACCGAATCAACCACACAATCAGGGTTGTACTTCTAACCACTGACCCTATTGGCTAGACAGCTGACTGCTGCTGGTGTGGCATTCTGAACCAATGGCATGGAGCTATTTTATTTTTAATACATTTTGCTGCTGTTCATTCATGTGGACAGAGAGACCAGTGTTACAGACCATACTGTCTGAGAGTTAACTCATGAGTTGCCTTTTCTGCCACTGGTGGTAGCAGCAAGTGGAAGCTGGGATCCCACTTCATAGTACACAGTCAGGTTATCGCTTCTGTTCTCAGTGATCCTGTGAGGAGGGTCCTGTTATCATTCTCATTTTACAGATGAGGAAAGTGAAGCTCACAGAGGTGAACAGATCAGGCAGTAAGCAAATGAGGAGCCAGGACTCAAACTTGGCATCCTCGTGTCAGCTCTCCACTCTTCGCTGAAATGCTTTGCTGCCTCTCATGTGGCATAGCATGCGTGGAGTAGGCCCTCCTGATGTGTTTACTGGCTAAGTGAATGAATGATTGTCACTCATATAAGCCAGAAGCAGTGTTATGAAACCCCTTCCACTGGTGGCAGGATAGACTGAGTGGCTGCCAGGGAACCCAGCTGGACAACAAGGAGTTTACTCCTGCAGGTACAAAGATGGCATGGAGCTGGCTTTCTTAGCATCTTGCATCTGGACTCATGGGCAGGCCCAAATAATTGTTATTGAATTTTCTGTTGTCTTCTTTCTAGCCATGGTCCAGGTGCCACAAAGGAGCTAGGGATGGTGATTTCTCAGGGTGTCCCTTTCCCTGGGGCTTCCCTCACCTTATGTTTGGATGCTCTCAATGACGCAGCTTGGTGATCCAGGTCGGAAGTTGGCTGTGGGCTTGTTAATTTTCTTTCCTCCTCCCTGAATTTGGAAGGGAAATGGGGGGACAGGGAGAATGATGATGGAGATAAACTTAGTGTGAAGTTGCAGGGGGAGCCCATATGGTCTTTGCCTGCCTACAAATTACCAGTGTCCCTAATAGACCAGCAGCTTGTGTGGATGTTTCCTCCCTTTTGCTTTCTTTTATGTCTTGCTTTTGTGAGAGAGAAGAGGATTTCCCAGTGATGAGCCTTATGCCAGGTAATGAATAGAAGGCAAGTGACCCCAGATGTCCCCATCTCCCGCCATCCCCCGGAATGTCTTGTCAGCCTTAGTGGTGGTCTTTGCCCTGCTAGTGTGTGTAGGATGATGCTGCTTTGTTAAATTGCCTCATGGCTGCTGACACTTTTGGTTTCCTTTCTCTCCAAATCTTCCTCAAGTTATTACTTCATTTGTGGTACTGGTCAGAGCAAGGCAATTTTATTGATTTTCCTTCTTTTGTTCTCAATTTCTCTCTATATTAATTGGGTCTAATCATGTTTGCCATCCTCCTATCTTTAGGGGAGATTAAATTTTTGGTGTTTAAAGTGAGGGATGAGAGTGTTTTTGGTTGGAGTGATGAGAGTATTCAAATTCCAGTAGTACACAGATTTTAAGATAAAACCCAGTTTAGTGTTTTAGCAGTGTTTCTTTTTTTTAAATTTAGGTTTTTGGATTTTTTTTTTTTTTTTTAAGAACACTCTCTATTCTGGATGTTTCTCAAACACTCTATAAAATGTTGTGGGAGCCTTTCACCTAGAGATGTCACATCAATGATTTAAGATTTGGAGGGACTGGGGAAGAGAAGGTTCAGGACAGCTCTGGAGATTGAGGCCCCATCTCATACTGGGTCATTGGCAGTGGCCTCTGCTAATTGGACCTTGTCCTGTCAGGACACATCAGACAGGGCCATGGCGATATTGAGCTTGGTGGGGGTGGAATGGTCCGTAGGAGCAGGTGTCTCTGTTGCTGGGTCCCAGGAGCGCTTTGTTTCTCTGGGGAATGAGAGCCGACCGGCAGTCACGTGGACTGAGGTCAGAAGGCTGTGCTGAGCTGGGTTCTCCAGGAGCCCATGCCTGAAGTGTGGCTATTTTGGGTCGTGTGATGGCAGAGCTGGTGTGTGTGTGTGTGTGCGTGTGTGTGTGTCTTACAAGTGAGGATATTTGCCTCCAAGAATCACTCCCAACACTAGAAATGAGGTGTCTTTTTTTTTTTTTTTTTGCCATTGCCTTTCAAAAAAGAAAAAATCTTTAGTCTTTGAATGGTGTTAATTAGGATTATAAATTTTGGCTGCAGAGAAGTGAAGAAACACAGTCTCCTCCTGGTTCGGCAGTGGGAAGCCTTCTTCCCTCTTTTGTTGCTGCCTGGTCCCTCTGCCCTCCCCTTGAGTTTCCTTGTGACTGCCCCAGGCATGGGGGTAGAGGGTCCATGTCTGCCTACAAGCATGTTTTGTTGAAATGCTGGTATGTGCCAAGGACAAGCACATGGCTCTCTGCTAGCTTGCAGGAAGGAGCAGTGGGGACATGGTCCAGGGCCCTGACTGGTCAGTGCTCACTGTGGCCAAGCAATGCTATGCCCCTTGGACAAAGTGACTCTAGGCAGCGTGGAGCCCTCCACACTCATTCCCCTAACCCATTCCCTACTCCACCTCTCCTGGCGACAGGTGGCCGGTGTCTCTGAGCTGCCTGGACTGGGTTTGAGCATTGGCATTCCTGCAGAATGAAGGGATTGGCTGTGAGGCAGTGCGGACTGGTAGGGAATTAACTGTGGATGTGGGTGACCTGTATTCTAATCTCAACTCTGCCACTTAGCAGCTCAGTGGCTTTGGTTAAATTCCTTGTGTTTGTTGAGCTTCAGTGTCCTCATATGTTGATATTAGAAGGAATGTATGCAAATGGAAGCTGAGCACTCTACCTGCCACAGAATGGTTGCTTGACACACAAAGTCTTGTGATTACTGGAGCTGTGATGTTGGCTTTGTGAGAATGCACCCTCTGCAGGGTCCCCCGCAACAGCCTGCACAGGACAAACCCAGCTCCAAGAAAGGGGACCCCTCGTTGGACCTGATAACCTCTGGTTTTATTCCAGTCATGGGAAGACATACTTTTGTGGTCCTTGCAGGGCAGCTGTGAAGCACCCCTATTCCCCCAGTATTGCCTGGGCAGGTGGGGCCCAGGCAAAGAGTAGAGGCAGCCAGGGCAAACCTTCAGGCCAGCAAGTCAACATTTATTTATAGATCTTAGAGGGAGATGGCACTCGAGGCCTGGAGGAGGCAGCTGCAATGGGCAGGGGGCAGGGCAGAGGGCAGAGGGCAGAGGGCAGAGGGCAGTGACAGTAGGAGGTGGAGAGGCCAGGAAGCATTTGAGTATAGGAGAGTGAGGGTTCCAGCAGAAAGTAGCAGATTCAAACAGAGTAAACTGAGGAGTATTTAAGAAGATGGCTATTTATAAAAGTGTGGGCAGGGAAACATTCAAGGGGATAGTCCACACTCTGGGGGTTAGGTCAAGGGCATAAGGGAAGGTCACAGAGATCACAGAAGGTAAGCCCTATGGAGAGGGCTGCTAGATAGGGATCATGACCTTCAGTGGAAGAATGTAACCACCTTCCCCAGTGACCCAGCAAGGAAGCTGCTGAGGGACTGAATACTCTCTTTTGCTTTTTTTCCTCTCTCTGATCTGTCATGGGTAACCACCATTGGTCCAGGCTACAAGAGGCAGAGGGAAGGGAGTAAGCGGCTGATCATACAGGACAAACTCCTGGAAGTACCAAGCAGGGAGAAGAATGGTGGAGAGAGAACCTGGAAGGGCCAATGGGAGAGAGTTGGCACAGGAGCAAGGAAAAGGGGAGAAGTAAGGCTGGGGACATTTGTGGATACATGAGTGAAGAGAGAAGAGTTACTATAGGGACCCAGCCAGAGGCCCTATGACAGAATGATTATCATGGACTCAGAGATGCAGACAGATGGGGACTGAATCTTAACCCTACTTCTGTACGGTCTCTGGTGAGCTATGTAACTTCTCTAAGCCTCAGTTTCCTCATCTGTGAAGTGGGAATGATGGTGATGATATTCTTTACCATGTAGTGGGGCACAATGAAATACTTAGCAAGGTGCCTGGTGCATGATGAAGGCTCACTAAATAAAGCTAGAACAGATAGAGGGGTTTACATGAAAGGAGGTGTCCAAGTGAGCAGCCACCATGTATAAAACCCAGTGGGGATATAATTTATTCAGCCAATATTTGTGAGTGCCTACTCCTATGCCAGGCACCCAGCTGGAGGCACTGAGAATACAGGGTGAGCAAACTAGACCATTCTCTCTCCCAGGAAGCGTACATATCTAGTGGGGAAAAACAGGAGAGAAGGAAATAAAAAATTTTGAGAGTTGTCAAAGTGCTAAAAAAACCATAAACCAGTGCTGTAGGTCAGAAGTTTGGGGAGGCCTCAAGGAGGAGGTGGGTGGGAGTGGAGCCCTGAGATGCCAAAGCAGCCAGCCCTGTAAAGAGGAGGGCTGCCTGGGGAGCAACCTGCAGGTGCAAAGTCCCCAAGGAGGAGGTGGGTGGGTGTTTCTGGGTACAGAGGTGGCTCGGGCAGTGGAGCATCAAGCTACTACTAACATCTCCCTCCAGGGTGAATGTGAGGATTAAATAGAAGGCTCTTAGCCCCGTGTCTGGCACCTATACATGCTCCATGACCATTAGCTGTTGGCTGTAATTATTACTTTAATAAAAATTATTACTTTTGAAAAGGGTGGCGTAAATAAGTGGGTAGATACGATATAAAGTGTTCCGCTGGCTCAGCATACATTTACTATCGAGGCGGCACAGAGTAGAGTGATGAAGAGCAGACTCTGAGACAAGATGGCCTGTTCAAATCCTACGGCAGGGGTCCCCAAGCTCCGGGCCATGGCCTGGTACCGGTCCATGGCCTGTGCAGTGGGCGAGCGAGCGAAGCTTCATCTGTATTTGCAGCCGCTCCCCAGCGCTAGCATCATTGACTCTGCTCCACCTCAGATCATCAGGCATTAGATTCTCATAGGAGCGCCAGTCCCTGGGGTGTCAAAAAGATTGGGGACCGCTGTCCTAGGGGACATTTGACCTGTGACTTCAGCTGAACCCCAGTATCCTCACATGTATAATGGGGTATAGTAATAGCATTTCTTTCATGGGGTTGTTGTAAGGAGGAAATGCATTACTCTTTCTAAAGAGCTTAGAAGCACACCTGGCCCACAGTAAGGGTCACCTAGTGGTTTTGTCATTGCTAAGGCTCAGGAGTGGACGCAATGCTGGCACAAGGAGATATGAACCAAGGACTCTGCTCCCCATGAACTTGCTCACAGGTGGGTCTGTGACATGTGTTTAAGGAGATCCAGGCACTTAAGGCAGCATATGATGGTTACTAAATAAGAGGTGAGATGATTAGTGGAGGGAGGCTCACGGGAGGGCTGGAGAGGGGACAGGAAGGCTTTGAGGAGGGATGGGAAAACAAAAAAAATAAAATTAGTGCTAACCAGACCTGATGGCATCAGTCAAAAGAAGACAAAAACAATTCAGTCAGCCTGCCCCAAAGCATTGCTTCTGCCTTCCTGTGGAGCCTTTTTAGCAGTCTACAGTTCCCCAGGTCTGGCCTCAACTTGCTCCTCATGTCTCTCAGTAAGGACAGCCCCCAATTCCCTCTGTCAGCTCCTATTGAGTCCTGAAATATACTGGAAATTGCTGAGACTCTTCTATTCTCAACTTCCCCCAGGCCAGAGAGGCAAGGAAAGGTTAGAGGTCAGAGGACAGGAGCTGGGAGGATGGGGGAGGAGGTAGAGGGCAGTGTTTATGGAATTAACCACAACCCTGTGTGCATGGCAACTGGCAGATTCTTCTGGTAAGATAAGTGGAACCTTCTCCTCTGCAAGGTAATTATCAGAGAGCATAAATTCTCCAGATAACCTGTCTTCTGGAAGAGAGATATTGATGGCTGTGGGGCATGTGCTGCTCATGCTCCACTGATATTGACTCCTGTCCCCTCGCCTCTACCCCACTTCTTCTTTGTTGCCTAATCAGCTGCCATGACCCTCTATCCTCCCCCACAGACTTCAGCCTCCAGCTCAGGTTGGCTCTTCTGGACGTTTCTTTTGGTTTGCCTCTTGCCTCCTTTAATGACGAAGGTCCCAGAACACGGCACGGCCACATGTATCCCTGTGGTTCAGCAGGATTGGTGGAAGAGGTGCATCCCACGTGGGGAGGAGTTTCTGAGAACAGAAGGAAGCCTTGAACTTCGCTTGAATCCAGGTCCCCAGAATGAGCTCTGATTGAGTGCTGTCAGGTCAGCGTCAGGCTCTCTGAAAGGCTGGGACTGTACCTGGTCCCAGAGATGAAGAGAAGGTAAATCAGGTGCTTAGCATGGGCAGGCAGGTAGTAGACACCTGTTGGCACATCTTCCTTTCCTTATGATACTTTCTGAATCCCTCTCTCTTCTTCGGTGCTTGTGGGCCTCTGAGGGAGCTCACACTTTGGCCGATATTCTCTTAAGTATTTGTTACATGTTTAAACAGAAAAAAGGCAACGGACTGTGTGAGAAGCAGAGCTGCCAGAGGCAGCCTCTCCTCTATTTCCTAGCAAGTCAGTTCTAGCCCCAGACCTGTGCTCTGTCTCTTGACCAAACTGGACCCATGTTCTGAGAAGCCCATTTACTGCCATCACTGAACTATTTTTGGAGGTAGAGTGTCACTCCTCTCTTAGACCCCAAACAATTTATCAGTAGGGTGATCTTAATCATTTATGAGCCAAGCAAAGGCACTTTTGAGAGGCAAAGCAGGAGTTGTTAATAATTATGCTGGAATCTGAATGTGAACCAGGACTCTTCCATACAAACTGGGTTCCATTTATCAAAGTTCTCTGCCTGAGATAATGTTGATAAATACAAGTCTCTTCAAATTTCTACAATCCTGGTGATGTTTTAGCATGACTTAAAGATTGGACCCTTGGTGATGCTTGGCTGGCCTGCCTCATCCCTTAATTTGGCTCTGCACATATTCCATCAGTTGGAATACGTGAGGATAATTTCCTGCATTTGACAGATGGGAGCTTGGGGCCCAGAATGGTTGAGAGACTTGTCAAAAATCTACGATGACGAAGTTCCAACTTTAATCTGGAACCGAGGTCCAGCCTTAATTCTGCCATTGGCCTGTCAGCGGCCAACCCCCATCCTCCTATTCCATGAGATGATAGAATGTCCTCACCAAAACAACTGAGGGCTAAGATGCTTCTGTGAGCCTTATGCTAATCCTGATCGCTTTTTGGACTGGAGAGAGATGGATGAGCCAGGCAGGGAGGCACTGTAGGCAGGAGAAGCCTAAATGAGAGCCTCTGCTGTGCCTGGTTGTTCCTGAGGATTTTTATGCAGACTGAGGGGCCCAAGGCGGGTTTTGGCACTACTATGCTTGATGGGAGGAGCAATGCTCTCTTCCCCTGTTGCCTCCACGGTAGCCTTCCACTCACCGGCAGGAAGCGAGGCCTGAGCATTGTTTCATTCATTGGCCAACAGCACTTCCCAAATGAAAAAGGGCTTTCAAGGGAAGCTAGAGGAAAATTAATTTTCAGTGGTGAGTTTTGCTTGCTGTAGTTAACAATAATTATTAAATAGGTAGGGTGAGCTAGTGCTTGTTTTCCTTATTATTAACTATATTTATGGGTGTTTATTAAGTTGTACCAAGCTGGGATAATTGTAAAACTATTTGCTTACGCTGTGTGACTCTTGGGCCTCCCGTTCTATTTTCTTTCTTTCCAAAGGTGGAGTCTTTTCATTATTGAAGACTTATTCCATAAACTAGGAGTAGGCAAACTTTTTCTGTAAAAGTCCAGATGGTAAATATTTTAGGCTTTGCAGGCCATGTAATCTGTTGGAAACACTGCAGCATGAAAGTGGACACAGACAATACGTAAAGAATGGGCATGACTGTCTTCCTATAAAACTCTATTTGTAGAAGTTTTTGGAAGGCTGATTTGGCCCAGGGGCTGTAGTTTATAGACCCCTGCTACAAACAGAGGAGAAATTTTTGAACTAGGAAACTGGACAGGTAGCATATAATCTCAGGCCTGCCCCTGTGTGGCTGAAGGAAACCACTTCACCTCTCTGGTTATTAATTTTCCTTGCAATACAACAAAGGCATCTGACTAGACAATCTCTGATCCTCTGGGATTCTTAAATCTGACTGTTTCGTTTATAATAATCTGGCATCTTTCTTTTACTCCTGTCAGTAGATGTTCAGAACCACAGAGCCTCTCAGAGTCCATCAGCCCTTGCTCACATTTGGGATACTTTTGGTTTCTAAACCACATGATAACATTTTGTATTTCTCTGATGGTATCTTTTCCGGCAGCCCCCATAACCAACCAACGTCTTTACTTACTGAGAGGTGGCTCTGTGACAGGAATGTTTACCTCTGGACTGTTTGGCAGTTTGGGAAACAGGTACAAAAAAGGAGATAGTCAAGATTACCATTTGAATCATTGATGCTTTTAGAGAAACCTCCAAAGGTTTGGAAATACTCCAAAAAAAAAAAAGTGTGGTTCAAGTTATTCTAATTCTGGAGGCGCAACCCACTGTGAAGGGGCAGTGGTGTTCCTGTGAGAGGCTGTTAGGATAGTGGCCAAGAGCAAGGTTCTGGACCAAAGTTGCCTTGGCTTATATCTTCACAGTGCTACTTAAAACCCTCTGTGCCTCATTCTTCTTATCTGTGAAATAGGGGAAATAGTAGGATGGAGTTGTTGTGTGGATGAAATGAGGTAATACATGTAAAGTGCTTAGAACAGTGCCTGGTATGCATAGTAAGTGCTCAATGAATGGTAACCATGCCACTATTATTATCATTCCCATCATCCTTTTATAAATATATACGTTAAGGGCGTCTCTCCCTTGTTTTTACAACAGAATCATCTTCAGCTTTTGGATTGGTGATGTGAGCTGAACGCTTTGCTCCTAATCCGTATGTTAAGTGACTCTTGCTGAGAAGACTTGGGGTGTGATGGGAGGTAAGAGCATGGGAAGGAAGGAAGGAAGGAAGGAAGGAAGGAAGGAAGGAAGGAAGGAAAAAAGGAAGGAAGAAAAAAAGGGAGGAAAAAAGGAAGGGAGGGCTCTTGGGAAAACTGGTCCATGAGGAAAGGGGGATCAGTCACATCCTGAATTGGGATGGAAAGAATGCTAGACTTCTTTTAGGCAGTGTGGAGCTTTGGATGTAGAGGTTATGGAGGCAGATTTAGGTATTTCTAGGCACCCACCTTTCTTTTGGTGTCTTCTTAGTTACCTAGGATATATCTATGTTTTCCACCAGAGGACTTAAATTGGGGGACATGATCAACTTCTTGGTCAGTCTGACTTTGTTCTGTCCTTATTAAAGGTTTACAAGTGTGTGCCTTAAAAAACAGCAGGCCTGAGACAGTTTTCCCAGGGGGCTGCCTAGAGAAATTGGGGTGACTCTCAACCTTGTGGCAGATTCAGTGAGACTCAGTGCTTCTTTGTTTGGCTTGATGTCCTTTAGAAGGACAGCCTGGAGATCACTTGGTCTGCAGGGCGTTTGCTTCCGCAGGCTGATTTTAACCAACTCTGACAGGAGGGCAGAGGCCCCCAAGCAAGGTCAGGACCACAAATCCCATCCCAGCAGGTGCATGATGGGGAGACAGCGCCCTCCGGATGACCTTCAAGTTCCCATTGATTTCCCGTCAAGCAGTGCTTCCCCACCCCCATCCTGTTCCTGTAGGCTTGGGGCTCAGGGCTCTGGGACAGCACATGGATCAGCTCTCTGAGAAAGCAAAAGCAGAAGAGGTTAATCCAGCGAGAGGCCCTTTCAGGGAAGTGGAATGGGTACATTGGGGACCTTCTTCTGGCACTGCTAGTTTGCAATGCCAATATCATGCCTGGAATGTCTTTTCGGGGGCATAGAAAGGAGTGTTTGATATCACAAATGACATTTATCCACTTGACCCCATTTCTCTCCAGCTTTTGGGGTATGTGGGTGGCATTGTGGGGCCATGAGCAAGATTTGAATATGGAGAATGGAATAGGCCCCGAATCCACTGTCATGAGTGTGTTGGGCCAGGAAGATCAGAAGTGAGAAGGTGTGACTCTCATTCCCTGTGCTGGGGGCCTCTCCCAGCACTGACCTTTTGCCTTCTGGAAGGCCTGGCTTCCACCATTTAAACTGTCAGTTGCACTTAGACCTAGATCTGTCATTTATTTTTGTTCAGTGATATCTGTCGAGCATTTCCTATGTGCCAAATCCTGTGTTAGGTGCAGGGGATTCAGTTTTAGACAAGAGAAATAAAGACCCTGCTCTCACGGAGCTCACAGTCTTGTTGTGCAGAGATAATCAGCAGGCAAAGAAAACAGGAAAATTTTTGATAATAGTATTTAAAAAAATAGAATATGAGATAGCAAGGGCTAGATCAGGAGTGGAGAAGGGTGGGCTACCTTAGACAGGGTGGGTCAAAGAAGGAAGAGGAGTCTATGGTTATGCTACCCTGAACAAGCCTGATCCCGTCTGATCTCGGAAGCTAAGCAGGGTCGGGCCTGGTTAGTACTTGGATGGGAGACCACCTAGGAACACCAGGTGCTGTAGGCATAAAAATTAAAGGATCATAAGCTGACAAAGTCCTTGCAATCTATGAGGTCAACCAAGGGTTGCCTCACAAAAAAATAAAATAAAATAAAATAAAAATAAAAAGAGGAGAAGCCAGCCAGAAGATTTGGGGTAATGTATACCAGGAAGAGGAAAGAGTGTATGCAAAGGTCTTGAGGTGAGATGATCTTGCTATATTAGAGGAACAGAAAGAAGTACAGTAAGGATGGAGTCCAGTAGGCTGGGGCTGGGGCAGGGGCAGGAGACAAGGTCAAGTAGGAAAGGTAGGCATAGTCAGATAGTCTGGGGGCCTGTAGGTGTGGAAAGGAGTTTGAATTTCATTCTGAGTGCAATGAAAAGCCATGGAGGGATTTAAGGAGGAGAATGCTGTGCTCTGATTTTCATTTTAACCCATTTCCCATTTTGAAAAAAAATGCAGCTTGCTGCCAGTGTTAATTTGATTTTATATAAACACACTTTGAGCTTGAAGCAAATCTGACTGGGTTTCAATGTGAAAATAAAATATAAAAACTGTTCTTGGAGTTATTTTGAAACAGAACTTGTCTCTAATCCTAATGTAACAGAATGTATACATAAATCGGATTCATCAAATGAATCTTTGGCTAACAACTGCTCGAGAACGATGTTAACATCATGAGTAGGAATGCTATGTTTTCCAGGATTTGACATTTTCAGTGATCCAGAATTACTATATTTTGTAAATGGAGATACTGCCACTAAAAATAGAATGCTATAAATAGAATTATGTCATTTGTTTCCAAAGACTATCACTATACTAGAGCGATGGGAAAATAATAATAAAAGCAAGATATTTTGTGGCAAACTTAGGGGTTACAGTTACGATTCTGATGCACGAGTTATCTCAGGGTAAATGCTGCGGCCACCACTGATGAATATTCTTGGGGCAAATGGGAAATGGGTTAAAAAGATCATTTGAGCTGCTTTGTTGAGAATTGACTATAGAAGGACGTGTTATTTTGGTTTGTGTTTTAAGTGCCTTTACTGGGGAGGGCAGCATTGAGGCCCTTATATTCCAGCAGCAAAGCTGGGAGACTGAGAATGTTTCTGTCCAAGGATTGTCTCTAATCAATGGCCGGCTTCTACTGGCAATCACACTCAAAGGACAGCATACTGGTGCCCAGCTTGTAGCTGAGGTTTCAGAAAGGACCCAGTCTATAAACCAGTGAAAATACTTCTCAGTCACTCAAGTTTCTCTGATTGGTGTATGTGTTTTTTTTTTCTATCTATGCTTTACCCTAAATAAAATAGTGTCTTTTTTTCACTTTTGAAAGTTGGTGCATTCTACACATTCTTTTAGTCTCTGGTGGGGAGATTTATTTTGTCACGTCTGGATGCCATTTGGAAGGCAAACCTTGGACATCAGGAAAGCTGCAGTCTCCCCAGAGCATTCCCCTTTCCTGAACCTCCCCCCCACGCCCCCATTATTTACGGGAAGGAGTCACACTGCTTTTTTCCTGCCCTTAGTCTCCTGTCCTTGGCAGCCCCTTGTCTTCAACCCCGAGTTGAGTATGTCATCAGAACACCCAGTGGCAGCTCAGAAATCATGGCCAGGTTCAATATAAATTCCGTCTTGCTTAGGTAGCTTTGCATAATAAGAAGTCTCTGAAAAGTCTTCACCAGAGTAGAAGCCGCAAAAGGGATTTATTGGGTCTGGCGGGCCCGAATGTCAGCCTGAGTGGCATTTAAGTCACGATGGGAGTTTCAGGGTTCAAATTCTTCATCGGACTTGGCTTTTGCAAGGCAATGCCCATGTCCTCAGTGTGCCTTTCCTGTGATGTTATGAAGGTCAGAGTCACCGCCAGAGGGACCACTCTAAGGATGTCAGGCTCTTCACATTTGTTTGTCTTGACCAGACCTCTTGGGATTTTTGTTAGGGGTGAGGACATTCGTGGGATAGTCTGCTACAGGTTAGTGCTGCCAGGTTAATCCATGCCAGCTGCCTAAAAAATTTCCCCACAGGAACAGAATCAGCTGCGTTAAAGTCAGTTAACTGGGCTTTCCAGCTCTGCCATTTAAACATGGCCCTCTTGTTCCTGCCCTTGCTTTGGCCACTGGGGGCATCTGTCAAAAATAAAGATGTCTGGATCACATCTCAAATGTCCAGAACCGTCCAGAATCAGAATTTCACAGCTCCCCGCCTCCCCACCCCCACTGATTCTGACTGAGCTAAAGTTTGAGATCCATTGCCTTAGGCCATTCTTCTGAAGAGTGGGGTGATGGCATTCCTGATAAGCAAAGGGACGGGTTTCTGCATCAGCAGAGGAGCTGCTGGCCTTCCAGAGGTCAGTCCTATGACAAAACAGAGTATTTGGTTAGCTTGTAAAGTTCAGAGAAGGGGAATATTCTATGTCTTGCAGAGTGGACTGAATAATGTAGATGGAAAAGTGAAAGTCTCAGGAGCTGAAGTGAACTTTTTAAAGAGGATGGGGAAAATTCAGAAGGATTTGAATTTGTAGGCTCTCAGTTTTCAGACGCCTAATCCTGTGCTCAGGAGAAGAAGCCAGGTCACTTCAGGCATACCTCTTTTTCATATGGAGAAACCTAGGGTATCCCAAGTCTCTCTCAGCTGTGAAGCTTCCATTAGTTTGCTAAGGGTGGCATGACATTTCAGTCAAGCAATCCATATTTATCCCATGCTTCTATATTCTCAGCACTGTGCTTGGTTGGCTAGCACAGAGTAGGTAACCCTTAGTCCCTATCTTCGAGATGCTTATAATCTAGTTGCGCGGGGAGAAATAAGGAGGGTAGTAGAGACCGGCCAAATATAAGAGAGACAGTTAAGGGGTTCAGAGAGGGCAGAGAGCAAGTGCTATTGGCAGGGATAACTGAAAGGCTTTCTCGAAGAGGCAGAATGCAGTTAGTGCTTGACCAGAGTAAGCCCAGCCAGGCCAAGATCAGGAAACAAAAATTCCAGGTAGGAGGAAGGACCTAAGAAAAGTATTTTGTTAGGGTCCAGGTGTAGCGCTGTATGCTTTGTATATGTGGGCGGATCAGATGAGGATTTATTCATTTATTTATTCATCATTCAGTCCTGAGTGGTAAGCTCTGTGCTGTGCTTGGGGACAGTGACAGACAGGCCAGATGCTGTCTGTGCACTTAGGGCAAGCTTCGGACTTCTCAAATCATCATGCAACAGCTACTCTGTTCTCCTTGATGCCTGAGGTTCGACCTTGACCACTCTGCTGCCTTCTGTCTTGAGACAGAGGTTTGGGTGGTCTCACATGACAGACGGCCTTAGAGACAGTGCGGTAGTGAGTGTGGTGTGCATGTGTGTCACATGCAGCCTGCTCGAGCAGAAGGTCATGTCACAAAGTGGCAGAAGCTACTGCTCTTGGGGGAAAGAGAAAGGAACCACCACTGACCCCAGGCATTTCCCTCTGTGTGCCAGAGACTCTATCTCATTTAATTCTCTCACAGACTTGAAATAGGCATTTTGTTGCCCATATTGAGGGAAGTAGAAGGAAGCTCAGGGGAGATAAGTAACCTGTCCCAGCGTTGGGCAACCTGTAAGCTGTGGAACTGGACTCAGATCTGCCTGATTCCAAGTCTCTGTTCTTCCCACTCTACCCCAATACTTTGGCTCTCCTAGGGCCTTGACAGCTTGGCAGAGGAACTTGGGTGCTATTGGGAGCCACCTTAGGTTCCGTACTGATGAGTGGAGGACTAAAAGCTGGGTCCGAGGGAAAGTTCTCTTTGTCGGGGTGGGAAGGAGAAATGCTGTATAGTGGTTGCAGCCAGGAGACTGCTGCCGTAATCCAGGAGTCGGGCGATGACTAAATGAAAATGACTGCAGACATGCTTTCAATTTTTTTTTTAGACTTGCAAGTAGCCATGTAATCTAAATCACCAACTTCTATGCCATGCATGCAGCATATGCTTTACCTCTCTAATTTAAACACCTACCTTAGGTGAGTGGTATAGGAGTAGTTGTTGAAAGCACTTCAATAGAATCTTATTGGGCCCCAGCTGTGTGCTGGGTTCTGTAGTGAATGCTGGGGGGTAAAATCAGTGTAAAGGCGCCAGGTATGTAGTGAGGCTGGGTTACACTGCTCCAGGGGGCGCCATTCATACTGATGTTTACATGAGTGGCTCCCCCTGGTGTCGTTTAGTGCAAAGCCTGAGTGGCCTTGTGCAGTGGCCCTTTGGATGCGGTCCCCGCCCTCATGAAGTTTATAATCTAAGACGAATATTAAACATTGAGTTGAGTTGAAATTGACACTATTAATAGTCATTGCTGTCTTTGTTGGAAGAAGACCGAATGGGGAAGGAAGCGGATTGGAATCTCTCTCTTACTCATCCTCTATAGCTGTTTTCTATTTTAACTATCAGAAACACTATCTTAGTCAGCTTGGGCTGCTATACCAAAATAACCATAGATCAAGTGGCTTAAACAACAGACATTTATTTCTCACAATTCTGGAGGCTGGGAAGTCTGAGATCAGGGTGCCAGCAGGGTCTAGTTCTGGTGAGGGCTGAGGGCCCTCTTCCTGGTCTGCAGGTGGCTGTTCTCTTGCTGTCTCCTCACATGAGAAGGGGTGAGGACGCAGGCGAGGGGGAGGGAGAAGAGGGAGGGGGCTGAGGACTGGGTTTCTCTTCATATAAGGGTACTGATCCCCCTTCACAAGGGCTCTACCTTCATGACTTAATTACCTCCCAAAGGTCTCATCTCCAAATACCATCACAGAGGGCTAGGGCTCAACATACAATTTTTTTTTTTTTGGTGGGGGGACTATAATTCAGTACGTAGCAGACATTAAACTTGGCTTTTTTTCAAGGGCAGATTTAGAAACAGTGTAACTATGAGGAAAACGAAGTTTCCCCCACCTTGCCCAATATTGCCCCCTGCTTGCTAGTTATTATAAAACACTGCGTCAATGGGAGATGACTTTCTGTACCACAGTTAGACACATTTAAATTCAAACGGGAGTAAGTTAGCGTTACTGGTGTAGATGAATTTTAAGGTATGTTTGTGGGCAGTTGTGGAAGTATGGGTAGCTGAGTGAAACAGCAGGAAGGCCAGGTGCCCGTAGGCGAGAAGAGGGGCTGCTGGGGTGGGAGGGGGAGGACCCAGAAACCCTGCTGCAGGCCAGAGCTGTTCTTTATCTGTGCTTATCTCTGTTTATGTGCACAAACAGCAGGGATGGGCCAAGGTCCTGTTTTTACAGCCAAAGGGGACTTATGGCCGCTCAGTGGGAATGGAGAGGGACAAACTAACTCCCTGAGAAATGAAAGAATTCAGTGCCAGATGGGATGAAGGAAAGGGACCGGCCAAGGACAGCCTGCTAGGGAGATATCAGAGCAGTTCTCTTAGGCCCCCTTACCCCAACCCTAGAAGAATGGAGACTGGGGGAGGGAGGGAGCAAGCTCTGGCAGGAGATGAGGAATTTGCCTTAGGACAGGTGTTTGAGGTAAGAACACAGGACCAGAGAGACAGTGAAAAGTGAGGAGCTCCAGGTGTCTGGGTTGGAGAGCTGAACCTGGGAGTTGTCCAGGAATGGAATCTATGGGAATAACCAGGGTGGTCTTGAGAGAGGGAAGAGGTGGGAGCATGAGGAAGAAGAGGAGCAGGAGTCTCGAAGAGGGTGTATGGACTCTGAAAATCACATTTAGAGCCTAGTTGGCAGTCATTTTGGAGAACTCTTATTTTTTTCTACTTCAAATCCTTTGGCCCCTGGAATCCATTTCTCCACAGATGCGCTCAAGGCGGGTCATTGGAGCACTCTCAGAGCTAGGATGGTGCTCTCACTCCAGATGGGATCCCTAAGAGATCTCACCCCTCATGAAGCCCCAGAATTGGGCAGCCAGCAGTGCTCCAAGCGTCAGGCTAGCAATTGGTTTCCCTCACCCCACACCGCTCGCCCTCCCTTCCCCGCTTCTGATTGCAGCCTTGAGTAGCCTGAAGTCAGTTGCTGATGAGAACATCATTCTACTCTGCCTTGTGCCAGCCCAAGACATTTATCATTCCGTGGAAAAGCCAGACTTCTTGATTTGGTGAAGAAGGGTGATGGCCGAGGCTGGACTGGGCCTGACCTAGCCTGAGGCATGCTGGTCACCACTCAACAAAATGAGTCATTCTCCGCTAGCCTTTCCTTGCTCCCTTTGCCTCTTGTAACTTGAATTCAGACGTTACTCCTGGGATCCTATTATTGTGGGATTTTTTTTTTTTAAGAAATCATATTGAAAAGGATATTTGTCTTCTTTCTGGTTTCCATGAGTTAGGGAGACCTGGCCAGTCATTGCTTTCTTCTAGAGAGCAGAGCAAGCCCTGTGAAGAATTTGGCTAATTAACTTTTGGAGAAGAGCTGCTTAAATTTATCAAGGAGGCTTGGCTCAAGTCTCTTTTCCCCTCCCAAATTTTGAAAAAGGTTTTAAAATTTGTTTCCAAATCTCTGCCAGTGTCTGCTCTGTTTAAAAGCGACTTCCCTGGAGACGATGGCAAAGAGGGTGTTGGATGTCACATTTTTGCAGCTTCAGTCTTTAACACAGTTGTTCCAATCCCCAGAAAGTCTTTACTGTTTACATATGGGAGGTATTATTCACACAAAGACTACATTTAAAAATGCACCCCCCAGCATGCCTGTTACTAATAACATTGCATGTTAGGAAAGTGGAAAGTATTTAAGATTTGAAATTAATCTTCGCCCATCGTGCAGCTTTGTTTGACTTTCTTGTTCCTTTCTGCATGGGGCACGGAGTTGGCCAACCTCACTTTTCATTTTCAGCAAGCTCTCTTTCTTGTTCCTCTCTTTTGGATTGAAGCTGTTGGAAGTGAGTTACAAGCATATTAGGAAAAGTCTAATTTGAGAGCCCTATTATAGATTTCTTTTGTATTGGCTTCCAGAAGTTTGTTTTGAAATTGGAAACCCTCTTCTCTTCAGTCAATAAGTTTTAGTGTACAATTTTCTTTTCATTTTTTTAAATGGGTTCTCTTTCAGCAGAATTTCTGGATTTGGAATAGTTAATGTCTGTTCTGGCAATCTGTCAAAAGACCGTGGGAAAACAGATAACTGTTTCTCACATCTGACACCTCTCTGTCATGTGTTCTTGTCAGTTCTCATCAGTATGGCGTGGCTGGTCGCTGTTTCGTGGAGGGGAGCTGGAGCATCTAGGACACTCTGAGCAGGCTGTGACATCTTGCCTGGGCTGAGCTGCCAGTGAAAGTTGTTACACTGAGCTACATTATTGCTTTAGCAGAAGGAGACATTTAAGTTGGTGGGACACAGTTGAGAACACTTTAAAGGAAGTGGTTCTTTGTTTTTTGATCAATCTCATGATCCTTGTTACCAACTGTGATTATATCAGCATATGTGCTGTTCCATTATATAGCATTTTAATGGGCTTTTATCCCCCTCCCCAATTCAGTTCCAGCTGTGTGTCTATTATAATTTGATTATAGTCTGGTTTGCAACTGCTAGGACACTTTCCGAGCAATTTATGCTTTCCTTATGAAAGTGAAAATGTTCAGGGTGAAAAAGGAGCAAAAGGCTTTTTGTTTAGGGGGCATGTCAATAAGTAATTTCTAAAAGATGTGTTAGAAACTTCAATGATTGTATCCTCCCAGAATAAGAAATTTGCTTTAAACTCTTTGGTAGAATCTGACCTACAGACCTTTGAAAAAGATCCATTTAAAATTTTGCTTTCTTTATTCCTCTAAATATTTTGGTTAAGAAATATATTATTTTTAACTTAGTGACTTTTCCTTCCCCAAGTTTGGCTTTTCAAATCTACACAGACCCCAAACAAAGGGACATTCATAATGTCACTTCAAAATAAGCTACTCGATTCTCCCTTTGGCCATGAAATCTCCTAGCTCTTCCTTTCTTGCCTTTTCCTCCTCCTGCTCAAGTTTACTTGTCAGAGGTTATGTTATTACATTTGTATTTCCTTGAGCCATTCATTAACCTCTAACATGTATTCATCTTTTATTTGTTAGCTATATGATCTCATTGATTATTTTTTGTACTTTACTTTTGATCAGTTATATCAATGTTATATTTTTGGTGTTTGAAGAGGATATATCTGAAAATTAGTAGCATCACCACATGTCCAAGTATACCAAATGTTAGGGAACATAAAATGTACTGTGCTTAATCAGATCACCACTCCACGAAATGAGAAAGGTCTATTTGAGTTTTAAACCCTAGGAAGTGAATTATTTTGAGTTCAAAATCCAACTGTTAGTATTTTAAATGATTCCTTTTGTTTTCTATCAGAAAGTTATTAAAGTGTGTGGTTTTAAAAAACTGGTGCACGCCCCTCTCCACCTCTTTCTCCCTATAATAGTTTTACTTTTATGGGATGTTTCATTGGTCCTAATCTTTGTTTATATGGAGCGGTTCTCTCCTGTTGTGAAGGAAATCTGTGCATGTATGCTGGTGATTTGGGTACATTCTAGAGTACCTTTGCTGGCGATTACTGAGAACAAAGTGTGGCAGATGGGGGATGTTAATGAGGGGGCTCTAGAAGCCTGGTGCCCTAGTAGATCCCATGCAGAAGGTTGTTTCAGATCCACATCTATTCTGGAGTGGGACCCCGAGCTTCCTAGAAGAGGGACTTGTCACTTTTACTGCTGGTTTTGTTGATGTTAGCCAGTTATTTCTCCAGCAAAGTCAGTTTATCTGGGAACAACAAAAGAATTGCAATTCAGTATATCCAGTCTAATGGTAAACCATGTGCAAGTCCTGAGAAACAAAGGAGAGGAACCTTGTTTAATGGACTTGGGTGGGGCTGTTGTAAATGAAGATGCCTTTGGTGGAAACTGAAAGTCGAAAGTATTGTGACTTTTCATTGGCTGAGTTACTGGAGTCTCCAGTTGGCTGAGCTGTTTCTGGGCTCGGAGGAATCTTTTCTTCCACAAAACCAAGGTAGTGTGGTATCCTGTGGGAGGTGCAAGGTACAACTTTTCCTGTTGGCGTCAGGGATCTGCGCTGAGTGACTTGGGTGTGAGAGTTCTTCTCTCTTCTCCATTTTAAATGAGGTTTCTGTTTATTACTTTTCATAGCATACTTTTGAGGTTTTTGGCTCTTAGTTAAAGAGGTTTCTAAGTTGGTTTGGCAAATAGAAGCTGGTGGAGACCTGATACCCAGTTGGATTTTGCCTCTTGGCCAGGCTCTTGGTACTCAGCGCTTTAGTCTTCCTAACTGCAGAATCTTCCAAGAGAGGGCGGGAGTGACATCAGTTTCCCTCTGGGTGTGCTTCTGTTTCCGCTGGCCTCATTCCTCTTCTCCCTGTCTCCTAACAGGCTCGGGGACCAGTTCTACAAGGAAGCCATTGAGCACTGCCGGAGTTATAACTCGCGGCTGTGCGCAGAGCGGAGCGTGCGTCTCCCCTTCCTGGACTCGCAGACGGGCGTGGCCCAGAACAACTGCTACATCTGGATGGAGAAGCGGCACCGAGGCCCAGGTGAGCCATGATACCGCTGGGAGGTGCGCATGCCTGGGCTCCCAGTATGGGTGGAGGAGGAACAGAGCTCATCTGGGAATTCCTGAAGTGCAAGTGGGGATGGGGCAAGCTGTACAGCGGGCTGGGATGCTTTCAAGAAACTCAACTACTTTTGTCACTCTGACAGGTGTTCCAAAGATGGTGTGGGGGCATTCAAGCTGTGTTGGTAGGGGAAGGGCAGGATGTTTAGCCCCAAAAGGGGAAGGCTGAGGACAGCTATATTCACCTTTTACCCTTGTTAGTGTAGTTTAGTTATAAGCTGGGTTTGAAGCTTAGCTCATCAAACCTCTCTCTCTCAGGTTCCTCATCTGTTAAATGGGGATAATTATAATACTTACCTCAGGATTTTGTCAGGATTAAATGCAAATATTCATTAAAAAAAGCTCATGAGTTTAGCACATAGTATGTGTTCCATAAATGCTGGCTACTATTGCTGGTATTATTGTTACTATGATACTGATCTTCTGGGTACCAGAGGACAGAATAAAGACCAATGGGTAGAGATTAGAGAGGCAGCTATAAAGAATGCAGTTTTCTGGTGCTGTTATGGGTATATTTTAAAAACTTGATGTTATGAAAAATTTCAAACCCATCCCAAAGTGGAGAGAATGGTAAAATGAATCTCCATGTACTTACTTATCATCCAGCCTCAACAACAGTCAATTTATGGCCAGTTTGTTTCATTTATACTCAGTTCCCATCTTCTTCTTTGACCTCAGGTTATTTTGAAGGAAGTCCATGATGCATATTATTTTGTCTGTAAATGTTTCAGTATGTATCTCTAAATGTAAGGACTTAACCCAACTAATAACAGCTATCAAAGCTGAAAGTTAACAGTAAGACTTTAATGTCATCAAATATTTGGTCAACATTTATTTTCCCCTGTAGTTTAAATCAGAATCCAAATAGGATCCCTTCATTGCAATTGACTGATATGTCTCTTAAGTCTCTTTAAATCTGTAGGTTCCCCTTCCCCCGCACCCAATGTTACTCGTGGAAGAAATTGTCTTGTTTGCACTGTAAGGTTTCCCAGAATCTGGATTTTCTGATTGCATCACCATGGTGTTATTCCTGTGAGTTGGTGGTTTGGTCTAGAATCTTGATCAGATTTAGGTTCAGTTTTTGGGGCAAGAACAATTCCTAAGTGGTGGTGTGTATTTTCATCAGTAGACTTACACGGTTTGGTTATCTCTCTTTTTCTGATGTTAGGAGTCCTTGATGATAATTGCCTAGATCCTTTATGTCATTAAGAGTCACAACAAGATAACATTTGATTTGAGGCTATCATTATTTCTTCATTTATTAGCTCTGTAACTTCTATAAAGAAAAACATCTCATTAAAATTTTGGTTTTTGTTAGGTATAGTTCACATATGAAAGGCAGGAAAAATAATCCCCTTTTTTATTTACCAGTTTTCAAAATGAATTGGTTCCCTAGTATTCTCCAAAGATGATCAATAAGTTATTATTTTTAAAAGATACCATCATGTATTCACAGATTTAAACATGCTGGATGCATTTTAATCTATTGCAGCTATTATTCTGATTTATGTTTAAGTTGTTCTTTCTTTGGCCAGTAGGGGTTTTGGCCTGTGCTCGCATTTTCAAACAACTCCACGAGTAATTTCTGATAGCTTTCTTGCTATCCTACTATGGGGACAAATGTTTCAGGCTCATTGTATGCACTTATTGCCTCTAGACCTGCAATTAGCTATTTCTCTAAGAAACTCTTGTTTCCTTTTTTGCAGGAAATATTATTTAGATACCACAAGCTGGTGGTGCTTGTTGATCCGGGGTTGGTCATAATTTTTAAGACTTTTCAGTGAGCAGAACTAAGAATTATAATTTCTCTTTTTTTAAAGATAAAATATATTATGAAATTATACTGATATTTCTTATTCAGTTCAGTTTTACACAGCTTTTACTTAACTATCTTAATTCTGTATCTCCTTTCACACCAAAAAAAAATTCTGGCTCTCAATGATGCCAACATAATTGCCTATTTGCTTTACCTCACAATATATGTACAACAGTATCAGAATAAAAAGATTGCTGAAAATGGTTTAAATTTTTTCTTTTTGTTGGTAGGGTATTTCTTATTAAGAATGTAGAATCAAATTACTGTGTTTTAAGGTCACTTGAAATAATTCCTTTGTGTGGTTGTGCTACTAACTTAGTTAAAACACTTAGGTTTATTTGTTTCATTTTGCTTTCCCTATTTAGGTATTTGTGTGTACGTGTGTGTGTGTGTGTGTGTGTGTGTGATTTTATATAATTTATTTGTATTTTTAATAATTTGAAGTAATTATGGATCCATAGGAAGTTGCAAACATAGTACAGAGATATCCCTTGTACTTTCACCCAGTTTCCCCCAGTGGATACATCTCACATAACTATAGTACAATATCAAAACCAGAAAGTTGACATTTGTAATAAAATGTGTATGCATAATTCTATGCCCTTTTATCACATGTATAGATTTGTGGAAGCATCACCACAATCAACATACAAAATTATTCCATCACCAAAAAGATCTCTCTCTTACTACCCCATTATAATCACACCTATCTCTCTCTCTCATTATTTAAATCTCTTTATCCTTCTCCATTTATAATATACCGTCTTAAACGTGTATTCTACATACATTGAAAACCACATCAGATAGTATTATAGGTTTTGCTTCAACTATCAAACATAATTTAAAAAAATTGAGAAGTATCTATTGTATTTACTCATATTCTAACTCTCATTCTTCCTTTCTTTTATATAATCCTGATATATAAATAAAGTTTCCTTTATTTTTTAAAATAATTCCTATTGATTAAGGACTTTGTTTAGCTATTCTTTTAGAGTATGTCTGAAAGTTCCAACTTCTCTTAGTTTTTCTTTATTTGAGAATGTCTTGATTTTTTTCTCTTTGCTTCTAAAGGATATTTTTGCTGGATATAAAATTCTGGGTTGAAAGTCTTTTTATTTTAGCACTTAAAAAATGTTTTGGTACTTCCTTTAGGCATCCATGGTTTGTAATGAGAGATCTACTGCCATTCAAACAACAACAAGAACAACAATAACAAACCCAGAGAACTCTCACCACCTTGTTGTTCCTTAGGTCCAAAAGTCCCTAATTGGTTTACCTTTGAATATCTTATTTATGCTGTATTTCAATATCTTATGTTGTATTTCAATATCTTATTTATGTTGTATGAACAATGTCTAGGCATTTTAGTTGTACTTAGTGGGGGAAATATGAAAGAATATATCTACCCATCTTTCCAGAAGCAAAAGTCTGTGGGTTACTTCTTCATTTAAGAAAATTAACAGCTTTATTGCAGTATAATTGACATATAATGAACACATGTTTAACATATACAATTTGATAAGTTTTGACATATACATACCTCTGAAACCATTATAACAATCAAAATAACATGTCCATAATGCTCAAGTGTCCTTCTGTCTCTTGAAATCCCTCCCTCTTGCCCTTTCACCGGCCTGCACCTTTCATTACTCCCTCCCCACTAGGCAACCACTGATTTTCTTTTAATATTGGAATCATACAGTATGTACTTTATATTTTTGGTGGGGTGGGTTTCTGACTTCTTTCACTCAGAATAATTATTTTGGTATCACCCATGTTTTAGCATATATCAGTAAGTCATTTCTTTTTATGCAGAGTAGTAGTCCATTGTATGGCTGTAAAACTCTTTATCCATTCACCTGTTGATAGACATTTGGATTTGTTTCCAGTTTTTGGCTATTATAAATAAAACTGCTATGAATGTTTGTGTACAAATCTTTGTACGGATATATACTTTCATTTCTCCTGGGTAAAGTACCTAGGAGTGTAATGACTGGATCATAAGGGAGGTGTATGTTTAACATTTTAAAAAACTGTTTTTCAAAGTGGTTGTACCATTTTACATTGATTCTGGCAATGCAACACTTGATATAGTCAGCTTTTTAAAGTTTTAGACATTCTAACAGTTATATTACTGGTCTCACATTGTGGTTTTACTTTGCATTTCCCTAATTAGTAATGTTGTTGAACATCTTTACATATACTATTTGCCATCCATATATGTTCTTTGGTGAAGTGTTAAAATCTTTCATCCATTTTAAAATTCGTTTGCTTGTTTTGTTATTATTAAAATTTTATAGTTCTATATATATTCTAGATATAAGACCTTTATCTGATAAAATGCTCTGCAAATATTTTCTCCCTGCTTTTGGCTTTTCTTTTCATTAATAATATCTTTCAAAAGCAGATATTTTAAATTTTATCAAATTTTTATTTTATGAATTGTGATTTTGTTATATCTAAGAAATTGTTGCCTAACCTGAATCAAGGTTTTTCTCTGTCTTTTTTTTTTTTTTTACTAGAAGTTTTATGATTGAGGTTTTATATTTAGGTGTATGAACCCTTTTGAATTAATTTTTTAACAGTGTGAGATACAGATTAAAGTTTATTTTTCTGTAGATAGATATCAAATTGTTCCAGCATAATTTGTTGAAAAGACTAGCCTTTCATCACTGAATTACTATTGTGTGTTTGTCAAAAATTAAATGTCCACATGTATGTGGATCTACTTCTGGACCTTTCAATTCTGTTTCACTGATTTATTTGTCTTTACACTAATATCTCACTCTTTCGATTATTGTAGTTTTATCATGCATCTTAAAATCAGGTGGTGTTAGCCCTTCAAATTGTCCTTTTTTTTTTTTTAGATAATTTGGCTTTTTAGGTCCTTTGTATCTCACATGAATTTTATAGTTTGTCAATTTCTACAAAAAGTTTGCTGGGATTTTGATTGGAATTATGTGGAATCTGTAGATCAGTTTGGGGAAAATTGGCAGTTCTCAATGTGGAGTCTTCTAGTCCATAAATATGTCATACATTCCTATTTATTAATGTCTTCTTTAATTCTTTCCTTCATACCCGTGTACAGGTCTTTCACATTTTGTCTGATTTATCTCTAAATACCTGAATTTTTTGATGCTATTGTAAATGGATTTTTAAAAATTTAAATTTCTGATATTTATTTGCTAGTATACAACAATGCAATTAACTTTGTACATTCGTCATGTGTCCTGCAATCTTGTTATACTCATTTATCAGTTCTAGTAGCTTTCTATAGATTGCAGAGCATTTTCTACATAGTTGATTATGTCATTAGTGAATTAAGGAAATTTTATTTTAGATGAGTTTTATTTTACTTGTCTATTGCATTGGCTAGAATGCTCAGTACAATATTAAGTAAAAGTGGTGAGAGTGACTATCTTATTTTGTTCCTGATCTTAAGGTGAAAGTATTCATTGTTTCATTATTAAGTATGATGTTAGCTGTAGGTTTTTTGTGGTCACTATCAGATTACTAATTTGAGAGTTTTAAATCAGGAGTGGATATCAGATTTTGTCAACTGATTTTTCTTAGTCTATTCAGATGATCATATGATTTTTCTTTTGCGATTTGTTAATATGATGAGTTATACTGATTAATTTTTGAATGTTAAACTAACATTGCATTCCTAGGATAAAACCTACTTGTCATAATGAATTATCCCTTTTATATATCTTTAAAATTGCTTTGCAAACATTTTATTAATTTCATATATGTTTATGAGATATTGATCTATAGTTTTCTTGTGTCTATATGGTTGGGTTTCAGGGTGATGTTGACTTCATATGAGTTAGGAAGTATTCCCTAATTTTCAGTTTTCTAGAAGAATTTATGTAGAATTATATTTCTTTAAATGTTTTGAGCATTTACTAGTGAATCCATCTGAACTTGGCAATTTCCCTGTGGGAATGTTTTTAAGTATAAATTTAATGTCTTTAATAGATATAGGGCTTTTCAGGTTATCCTTTTCATCTTGAGTAAGCCTTGGTAGTTTGCAACTTACAAGGACTTTTTAAAATTTCATCTAAGTTGTGAAAATTAATTGTTCATACTAGTATTTAATGTCTGTAAAATATTTAGTGGTATATCCTTTTTTTTTTAAGTTTAATAGACATTTATTTCTTTAGCTGAACAACCTCTACACACAAAATAGATGGTTTAAGGTTTTTGAATAGAAAGGAATTTAGGTCTCAGGAAGTTTTTTGAGTCTACTAAATGTTTTCTGAAAATCATTAAACTGAGTCTTTTAAGATCCCTGATGGCTATGGCCAAATGAAAAGGCAATTCCTTATATTGATAACTTGAATTTTCTTTTTACATGATCAGTCTTACTAAAAGTTTATCAATTTCATTGATCTTTTCAAAGATTTCTGCTTTCGGTATAATAGATTTTCTTATTTTTTTTCTTATAATTTCTCTGATCTTTCTTCTTTCTTTTTCTATTTACTTTGGATTTAATTTACTCTTCTGTTTCTCATTGCTTAAGGTAGACACTGAGGTCATTGTGTTCAGATCTATTTTCTACTATAGGCACTTTTAAATAGAATTTATAAATATAAATACTACTTGAGCCTTATTTCACAAAGTTTGTGTTTTCATTTTCATTCAATTCACAATATTTCCTAATTTCTCTTTTGGTTTCTTCTTTACCCATGTATTATTTAGAAGTGTGTTATTTATTTCCAAACATTTGGGGGAATTTTCTAAAGATATGCCTGTTCTTTATTTCTAATTTAATTTCTTATGGTCAGAATATACTTTGTATGACTTGAATCCTTCTAAATTTACTAAGACTTGTTTTATAGCCCATAATATGTTATGTTTTGGATAAATATTTTCTTTGGTTTGGAAAAGAATATGTATTTTCCTGCTATTGGAATTTTCTGTAAATACGAATTAAAACAAGTTGGTTGACTGGTTGCTCAAATCTATATCTTTACTGCTTTTTTTTGTCTTTGTTCTATGAATTATCAAGAGAGAGTATTGATAATTTTGACTATAATTGTGAGTTTGTCTATTCCTCTTTACAATTACATTAGTTTTTGCTTCATATATTTTGAAGCTCTCTTTAGGTGCATAAACTTTTTTTTTTTTTTTTTAAGGCAAGGCAACCTTAAAAATCTGTGACCTCACAGATTTCAAGGACCTTATCAGCTTACAATCTCTTATTTTTTTATTTTTTATGCCTATAGCACCTGGTCTTCCTGGTGGTCTCCCATCCAAGTACTACCAGCCCTGACCCTGCTTAGCTTCCAAGATCAGAGGGGATTGGGCTTGTTCAGGGTGACATAGCCGTAGACCCATAAACATTTAAGAGTATTATCTCCTTGGTAAATCGATCCTTTTATCATTATGTAATGATCTTTATCTCTACTAGTATTATTTATTCTGAAATCTACTTTTTTGATATTAATATAGGCATACTCTCTTTTTTCTGATTTGTGTCAACATGGTATATCTCTTTTCATTTTTTTACTTTTAATCTATTTGGGTCTTTATGTTAAAAGATTTTTATTTTATTTTTTATATTTTTATAGGCAGTATATAATTGTGTCTTGCTTTTTTAATGTAATGTGACAATCTGCTTTAAAAATTGTTTAAACCATTTACATTTAATTTGATTATTGTTTTGGTTAGTTTTAAATCAGTCATTTTGCTGTTTCCTATTTATCTTTTTGTTCCCTTTTCCACTCATTTTCCTTTTTTGAGGGGATTAATAGAATTTTTTATGATTCTATCTTATCTCCTCTGGCTTATTAATTATAATTCTTTGTTATTTTAGTGATTGCTTAGTGTTTACAGGATACATCTTTAATAACAGTTTACCTTCAAGTGATATTTTACTACTTCATGAACAATAAAAGAACTCTAGAATGGTACTAGAAACAGAATAATGCCCTCCTACCCGAGAGGTGTCCCTGTCTTAATCCTAGGAACCTGAGAATATGTTACCTTACGTAGAAAAAGAGACTTTGTTGGTGTGATTATATTAAGGACATTGAGATGAGGAGATTATTCTCCATTATCCGGATGGGCCCAATGTAATCATAAGGGTCTTTATAAGAGACAGGCAAGAGAGTCAGAGTCAGAGCAGGAGAAGTGACAACAGAAGCAGAAATTGGAGTGATACAATGGAGGAAGGGGCCACAAACCAAAGAATGTGGTGGCCTGTGCAAGCCAGAAGGGCAAGGAAATAGATTCTCCCCCAGTCTCTGCTAACACCTTTGGCTCAGTGAGACTGATTTTGGCCTTCTGACTTACAAGATAGCGAATTGGTATTGTTTTAAGCCTATTAGTTTGTGGCAGTGTATTAGAGCAGCAATAGGAGACTACATGTGTATTTTTATTTTTCCTTTGTTGAGCTTTGTGTAACTGTTGTAATATATTTTATTTTTGCATGTGGTGTAAACCTCATACAACTACATTGTCATTATTTTTATTTAGGCAATCATCTTTTAAAGAGTTTTAAATAATAATAAGATCTTATATAATTACTCATGTACTGAACCATTTCTGATACTCTTCATTCCTTTCTGTAGATCCATATTTAGAACTGTTATCACTTTTTCTCTCTCTAAAGGATTTCCTTTAACACTTCTTGTTGTATGGGTCTACTAGTGATTAATTCTTTCAACTTTTGTATGTCTGGAAATATCTTTAGTTTGCCTTAGGTTTTTGAAAGATATTTTTTGCTGAGCATACAATCTAGGTTTACAAGTGTTTTGCTTTTCTTTTCAGTACTGTTGTGATGTTGAACCACTATTTTCTTGCTTGCATTGTTTCTGATGAGAAATCATTCTTATCTTTGTTCCTTCCTATATAGTAGCCAGCTCCTTTTTCTGGCTATTTTTAATATTTTCTCTTTAATCACTGTTTTAGGGCAATTTCAGTTTTAATATGTGTTGTTATAGTTTTCTTTATATTTCTTGTGCTTAGTTTTGTTGAGCTTCTTAGGTTGTAGGTTTATATTTTCATCAAATTTTGAAATTTCCAGCCATTAGTTCTCCTCTCTCTTTCGGGGCTTCCAATCATACATATATTAGGCTGTTCGAAGTTGTTTCATAACTCACTATGCCATTCTTCTTTTTTTAAAATTCTGTTCTCCATGGGTTTCATTTTGTGTAGTTTCTGTTGCTGTGTTTTCAAATTTATTAATCTTTTATTCTGCAATATCTAATCTGACATTAATCTTATCCAGTATGGGTTTTTTTTTTTTAAATCTCACATTGTAGTTTTCATTTCTAGAAGTGAAATTTGAGTCTTTAAAAACATTCTGTTTTTACTTAACTTTTGAACATGTAGACTACAAGTAATAACTGTTTTATTGTTTTTGATGCTAATTCTAATATCAGTTTCAGTTCTGGATTGGTTTCAATTGATTAATTTTTCCCCTCAATTTTAGGTTGTATTTTCTACCTTTTTACATGCTTTGTAATTTTAGATAGGGCACCAGACATTGTGAATTTTATCTTTGTGCTTTATATATTTTTATTCCTCTAAATGTTTGGAACTTTGTTTTGGGACAGTAAAGTTACTTGGAAACTGATTCTTTCTCATCTTGCTGTTTAGATTTCTTAGGTGGAACTGGAGCAGTGCTTACTTTAGGACTAATTATTTTCCATTAGTGAGGCAAGACTGTTCTCTGTACTCTACCCTGTACTCCACGAATCATGAGATTTTTGCAACTTGCTGGTAGAAGAGACTACTGGCTGCCCCTTGTACTCTCCAGGCACTGTTACCTCTATTCTTACCAGGTGGTTCTTTCCTCAGAATTGAGTAGTTTTCTCACAAGCATGCATTGATCAGTCCTGAGATGAATACACCAAGGAGACTCTTGGTGGATCTCAAGTCTTCTTTCTCTATGCAACTGCTCAGCTCCACCTGTGTTCTTCCTTCAGTCACAGTCTGGAAACTTTCTCAAGACAGTAAGCTGTGCAGTCGTAGGGCCCATTTTGTTTGTTACCAGTGTCTGAGGGATCACTGTCCTTCACTGCTTAATGTCCATTGTCTTGCAAACTTTTGTTTCATTTTTTTTCCTCCTCTTATGGTTTTAGGTGGGAGAGTAAATCTTGTCCTTGATACTATGTTTTAGCCAGGGCGTGTTTCCTTTTTTATTTTAATTTAGTTGAACTTCATAATCATATAAAATATTTACATGGTTCTAAAGTCAAATCTATAAAGCACAGTATATTCAGAGAGAGTCTATGTTATTCTTTTACCCTGTTTCTCTCTTCTTTCTATAGGCAACTTTTTCTTTTTCTTGTCACTGTTATTTTGTTTTGCTCTCTCTATAACTATTTGTTTTTTTTTAAAGTTTTTGTTTTATCTTTACATACATCAATATTTGTATATATGTGTATATCCCTATTTGCTAGATAAATGATAATATATTATATACAGTATTTTCCATCTTGCTTTTTTTCAATTAACAATATATTGCATTGCAGAGTATACTTATCTCTCTCTCTCTCTCTCTCTTTCTCAACAGCTTTATAATAGTTCATTGTGTGGATATACTATTGTTTATTCAACATGGTCTCTATCGATGGACATTGGATTGTTTTCAGTCTTTTTCTGGTATTGAAAATACTATAGCAAATATACATTTTTGTATTTTTGCATGTGATATAGATTCCTAGAAGTGGGATTGCTGAGTCAACAGACAAATACATATAATTTTGCTTGATAGAGTTGCTCCATTTTGCATTTTCACCAATGGTGGGTAAGATTGGTAGGCATATTTCTAATGGAAATTTTGGCAGTGCAGTAGAATGCTTCATTGAAGGATGAAAACTAGAATTATTGAAACAAGCGAAGGGAGAGACTTTTATCTGGGATATTGGAGAGACAATTTTTGTATCAGGTATGAGTCAGACCCAATAACTTCTAAGCTTCCTCCTCACATTATAATCCTATTATTCTTAAAAAAAATGCTTATGATGGATTTAGAAAGTATGTCTTGGGGGTTTATTTGATTCTCTACACATTTTCTATGCCTTACTACAGTGCTTTTACATTACCAGAACACATTTTCCATGAGCAGTTTTAGTTGGTGATGTGGTAAAAATGAAAAATAAATTTCACAAGAAGTAGCTTGGTGGGTGGGTAGTCTTGGGGCTCTCTTTTCCTGATAACATTGGTGTGGGGAGCCTGCTGTGTGTGGGCAGCAGTGGGATGGCTCAGTGGGAATTAGATAGGATAGTGAGAGGTTTTGAGTGTGGGCTGTGGCCTATAGTACCCTTATGAGCTGTATGACCCTGAGCCAGTTATTTAATCACTGTTAGCCTCACTGTCATCCTTTAAATGTATCATAGGGTTGTTGGCACAGTGAGATAACAGTGAGTGCGAGGTGCTAGCCTATCACAGAGGAAGAGCTCAGTAAATGTTAGCTATTGTTACTGTTTCAGCTTTTGAGCATGGTGGGACCAGTGAAGGGCTTGGGAACCCCTGGGCTAGAAGAGAGGCAGGCAGCATTCCGGATTTGAAGTCTACCTTACCAGGGAAATCTTGGCACATAGGACACTGGAATTGAATCTTAGAGAGAGAGAAGCTCGTGGAGAAGAATGAGAGAGCAGGCAGGAAGGGGATTGTTGCCGAGCTAGAGAGCCATGCTAAATACTGGGGAATGGTGCCAAGTGCTCCGGACTCAACTTTCAGAGAGGAGAAAAGGCACCAAAGCCTGGGATGGTTCAGGAATGCTTCTCTGAAGAGGTGGTCCATGAAGTCAGGTCAGCTCTTAGATAAGCCAAGAGAGAAGAGGAGGGCAGAGCACCAAGAAATGACACAGATATACGAGCTTGTGAAATACATCTTTTCCATTCTTCAGTCCTTACTGAGGGGCTTATTACCCAACCCTCCATCTCTGTAGAGTTGGTAACTACTGATGCAGTTCTGATGCCCAGGCTTGGTGAAGAACCCCTGGCTCATGAGCTGGTGTAGTCACCGCCTCTTTCCTCTAGCTCCCATTTCCTCTAGTTTCTTGGTCTCTCAGTTGGCTCTCCTTCATACACAAGAGGATGGATGGGATGGTTGGGATACAGAGAATACCATTCCATTTTTGGGACAGAAGGTGAACAAATTGACATAAGTTACAGGAAAATAGGTTTGATTCAGAAGAAGGGTAAAGCATAGCTCTCTATCATAGTAAGAATGGGCCAACAGCAGGAAGTCTGTCCTATGAAGTAACGAGTTTTCCATTGCAAGTAGGATTCAGTGGCAGTTATGGGTCTACTTCTTGGAGATGCTGCAGGGACAGCCCTTCCCTGGGTGTGTTCGAACTGTCACTGCTCAGCTCTGGTTGGGGAAGAAGAGGTTATTACACTTCATCTTTTCAAATTCTTTTCTATCCCATATCATCTTACCGTCTGTTTTCTTATCCTATTTCATCTTCTGAAGTTTTAATAGCTCATGATGTGTCCATCAAAGATGCTCTTGACACTTAGAATCCACCTGCTAAACTTGGGTGATGCTGGTAGCAAGCAATTTGTCTGAGTCTGCTAATCATACAGGCATCAAATCCGTCATGCTGAATTTTTCTGTGAGCTAGTGCCCCACCGACCCCTCCCCCTCCCTCCTCAAGTGTGTGAATTCCTTCCTCTGTGTGTGTCTCTGTGTTATTCCTGCACTTGGAATCGTAACTGGAGTTGCAGCTCAAAGTAACAGAAAAGGCTTTTGCTTAGTGGAATATGTGAATGGAGGGATAGCTGTGGCTTGGTTCCCAGGGAGGACTGATCTCCCCCGTTGTCTCCCACCTCCCTTTTCCTCTCCATATCCTCCCAGCCCCAAGCTCAGTCCTTCAGCTTAATTTACCATGCTGCAGCTG